>SEYY01000490.1:0-32474 GCA_009176605.1 Armadillidium nasatum | reverse complement strand
ATGTAGGACAGAGCATAGCGGTTAAGTCTGGGGTCAGAGAGTTGGACAGAGAAAGGATGAGACTGTGTAGAAAGGCGTGTCGCACGAGCCCTTCTCAGTGGAGGAGGTATGCGACGAGAGAGTTCAGAAGAGCAGTGTCCATTGTAATAGCGATAGTATAGAGAGAGTGACGCAACAATTCGACGGGTAGAAAGAGATTGAAGAGAGTTAGTAAGAGCAGGAGAGTTGATAAGACGAAATGCCCTAGACTCCACCTTTTCTAGGAGAGCTGTGTGTGTGGAACCACCCCAAATGTGAGAAGCATACTCCATACAGGGGCGAACAACACCCCTATACAGAGCAAGCAACTGGGGTGGAGTGCAGAAATTCTGAAGGCGCCTCAGAACACCAACCTCTTAGAAGCTTGTTTAGAAAGAGAAGTAATGTGATCTTTCCAAGAAAGATCACGAGAAAAAGAAACACCGAGAATATTGAGAACAGATGAAGGTTTGAGTTGAGTGTTTTCGAAGAAGATATCATAGTTGTGTGGAAGATTGTGTCGAGTAGAAGAGATGGAGGAATTGAGTTTTTGAGGCATTGAAAACAACCATGTTCTCTCTGCCTCAATTAGAAATACGAGATAGATCAGAGGTCAGCTGCTCCAAGGCAACCCTCCTTGCTTCTATTAACTGTTGTTGGGAGGGGCGCCTTTCAAAATGAAAAGAGTAATGAAGGGTGGAGTCATCAGCATAGGAGTGGATAGGAGATGAAGTAATAGAGAGAAGGTCATTAATGAAAAGTAGAAAAAGTGTTGGGGATAGGACAGATCCTTGAGGAACACCACTATTTATAGATTTAAAGGAAGAATCGGTGGCCGTCTACAACAGCTGCTATAGAACGACCGGAAAGGAAATCAGAGAGAAGGTCACAGAGAGAAGGATAGATTCCGAAAGAGGGAAGTTTGGAAATCAAAGCTTTGTGCCAGACTCTATCGAAAGCTTTTGATATGTCTAGCGCCACAGCAAAAGATTCACCGAAATGCCGAAGAGCGGAGGACCAAGAGTCAGAGAGAAGGGAAAGGAGATCACCAGTAGAGCGTTTCTTACGAAAGCCATACTGGCGATCAGAGATCAGATTAGAAGAGTTTAGATGTTTCCAAATATATATATATATATATAAGAGTATTTTCTTAGATCGAGATGGCATGGCTTCTTTTTAATTTTCTTATTATGTCCTCGTTACTCTTCCATGGTCCACTATGAAGTATTTTTCAATCTCTGTATTACTGTCAGATGCAAATATTTTGTAAACTTGTATCATATCCCCTCTGAGAAATCTCCTTTCAACTGAGAACATTCCTAACTCCTTCAACCTCTCTTCATAGCTCTTATTTTCAAAGCCAGAAATCATCCTTGTTGCTCGATGTTGTACTCTCTCCAGCATATCTATGTTTTTTCTTAAATGAGGAGCCCAAACCTGTGCACAATACTCTAATGCTGGCCTAACATAGCTATTATATAGCTTGCTTATAACCTCTTTGCTCTTGTAAACTACATTGCGATTAATTATTAGCTCTATTCCTTGCTTCCAAACATGATCACCCACTTTCAGATTACTGCTAATAATCACACCTAAATCCTTTTCTTGGTCCACAGTCTCAAGCCACTCCCCATTCATTTCATAATTAAATCCTTCATTTGAGTAACCTACATGAAGAACTTAACATTTTTTACTATTAAAGTTCATTTGCCACCTCTCTGCCCAACCAAGAAGTCTATCTAGATCACCTGAAGCTTATGCATCCATCATTATTCCTTACTGAGGTAATCACTTTGGTATCATCAGCAAACTTAGAATCCTTACATTTAAGACCTTTGTCTAAATCATTTATATATATATAAGGAACAAAAGTGGTCCCAGCACAGAACCCTGTGGGACCCCACTCTTCCCCGTTTCCCATAATGACTTATTACCAACAAGTAATACACACTGCCTTCTGTTCTTTAACCATTCTTCAATCCAATTGGGTACCATTCCATCTATACCATTATTGGCAATAAACTATCAAAGAGAAACAAAATATTATATAAGATACCGGTTACACTCACAATGTTGCGTTGGTTTGAGTGCCGATGGTTTTGTTTGAGCTGTGTCATCCACTTCTCCTTTTAGTAAGGACGACGTTGATGAGTTAGGTTGATACCGCTATCAGACGTCACAAACTGAAGTCCTCAGATTCTTTGTCAGGACAAGGGGGATCACATAAAGGAGCAAATGATGACAAACAGTACAATAAGAATTTGTGTTTCTTGGATGGGAAAATGAAAACCTGGAAGAAAATTTGAGGATATTTTTATTTATACAATTTGACCATTAGTAGTGTTTAAAAAACAACAGGCCAGAACTGGGAAAAGGAATGGGAACACATGGTAAATTAGGGCTTTATTTTGGAACTGAAGGGAATACGTTGATTTCTTAAATAAATTCCCCTTATCAATTCATAAAGTTTTACTGAGGAAAGCGAACTTTCGGAGTAGGATGGAACTGAAGATGTTCAACGAAAAGCTGATGATGTAGGTCCCCAACTCGGGACTACACAAAAAAAAAGAATTTAAAATTTTTCATTTGGCGTTAAAAATTGAAAAAAACTTTAAATAGTTGAAAAACAAAACAAGGAAACAAAATTTTACAATAACCTATGTGAGCTAACGATGATTGGAATCCTCAATCTTTGAAGTCGAATAACTCACTTCTTTTTGAAAGTCCTTTTTTTTTTGTTTTCAAACTTTACTTTTAATTTTTTTTTGTCTTTATTTTTAAAAATAAGTTCTGTTCAGTTATATGTTTAGTTATTTATAGTTAATTTATATTATTCACCCTACAAAGAGAAAATAAAAAGAATTAGATACTACTATTCTATAATATACAAAAGAAAGTAAAGAGAGCCTGTCTGTGATAATTCCAGCGAAGAATACTTCATTCTTGCGAAGCCCCTATACTTCCTTCTTGGTCATCTTCTAAACGGACAACCTATCTGTGAATAATAATCATTAATAGATCTTGAGCACTTACGCTCACACCATACTGCAACAACTTTTGCATCAGCCTAACATGGGGTACCTTATCAAAAGCTTTGCTAAAGTCTAAATATATGACATCAACTGGATCACCCCTGTCTATACATTCAGTAACATGTTCCATAAATTCTAGTAGATTTGTCTGACATGATTTACCCTTTCTAAAGCCATGCTGGGAGTTATATAATATCTTGTTATCATCTAAGTGCTTCTCTATATGACTTTTCAGTAACTTTTCCAAAATTTTCACAACCAGAAACTAACTGGCCTATAGTTCCCTAAATCTTCCTTACTACCTTTTTTAAAAATGGGCACCACATATGCCGTTTTCCAGTCCTCAGGTACCTCTCCAAAAGCAATAGATCGCTTAAAAATCAAATACAGTGCCTTTGCAATACTGTTACTCCCCTCTTTTAGAATTCTACCATACACACCATCCGGACCCGCTGCCTTATTTGGGTCAATATGTTCTAGTAAAGATTTAATTTCATTTAACTCAATTTCAAATGCTGCACACCTATTCATTAATTGTATACTAGAGCTATTAGTCTCTAAACTATCCAACCTTTCCTCAGTAAACACTGATGCAAAATAAGCATTGAAAATGTTAACAATTCTTTATCTGAACTTACTAAATTTCCATCAATTTTAATTGGGCCAATTTTCTTATCCTTGCTTTTATTTGGTATCTTATATAATATAAAAGCTAAAAAACTTTTTCAAGTCTTTATTACTGTTCCTTGCCAAATTAATTTCTGCCATTCTCTTTGCTCTTCTTATTGCTCTTCTTCTTATTAAGCCAAATTGGCGGGTATATATGAATTTTTGGATCAACAGATCAACCTATGACTAAGCCTAACGGCAGTTTTTGTAGTGGGTGATGGTTCATTGAGTATTGCATGTGTAAGGGGGTTTAGTTTTTCTTTTATCTATGCATGACTATGCATGAATGAACTGATAACTGGGATGGGATAGACCTAGTCTTTCGTGCATGTATTAGTATTGTTAGTATTTGTTTGGACTGGGACAGTCTCGATAGGCCCTTGTGGCTTCTAACTGTCTCTATTTTCCTATGTTCCTATGTTTAGTTCATTCCTAATTCTCTTATAATGTTCCAAATTTTCACCCCTGCTCCTACCTTTGAATATTTTAAAACATCTACGCTTTTCACTGATTTTCTCTTTTATATCTCTACTCCACCAATTAGGTTTTCTATTTGCCACCCTAATGGATTTATCTTTAAAACACAGAGACTGAATGGTAGCCAATATTTGCTTGGAAGTATTCCCACATGATGAAACAATTTTGACCATTAAACTCCTTATCCCTTTTTATTACCAGGGTCAAGTGGTACTCATGTTTTGTGTCTTTGTACTATACATCAAAATGTTAAACTCATGTTAGCAGCTATAGTTAACATATTTAAATGCGAGACACCTTGCTTGTTGGATAGCCCAGGAACATCGACAGAAATTAGTGAGATTGATACAAATTATATTTATCATTACAGTTACTGTCTTGCATTTCTCCAATGTAATCCACCACAGGAGCTATGTTTCTTTGGAAAATGTGATAACTGCCCTAAAGAAGAAAAATTAGTTCATCTTCTAAATAATGCTTTTGATAGAAAAGGAGTTGATGAGATAGAGTTTAATGAATGGGTTTCAACAGAGCAGTCTACATTACAAACTCAAAAGCTTGTTGTGGAAGAATTTATACAATTATTTTATGAAAAGCTCAAGGGACTCTTGCAACATGATTTTATAGCAAAAAGACAAATGGCATTTCTACAGGAATTGAAAGAGAAACTTGGCCAAGGAGAGATGTTAGTTATTGGTGATTTTTCTGAAAATTATTCATTTATCATGCAAGATGCAGCACAGTCATTTCACTGGAATAACTGTCAAGCAACAAGACATCCATATGTCATTTATTACCGCTAGGATAATAAATTAATGCATAAAAGTTTTGTTGCAATTTCTGAATGCAACCAGCACCATGTAATTGCAGTTAACCTTTTTCAAACTCGCCTAATAGAATTTCTTAAATTGTCTCATCAAATAACCAAAATATTTTACTTTAGTGATGGTTGTGCTGGCCAATACAAAAACAGGAAGAATTTTCTAAACCTTTCTTATCACCAAGAAGATTTTAAAGTTGATGCTGAATGGCACTGTTTTGCAACCAGTCATGGAAAAGGGCCATGTGATGGCATTGGTGGATCTGTGAAGAGGCTTGCCTCCAAGGCAAGCCTTCAAAGAACTGGAAATGACGATCATATTTTGGATGCATTTGCACTCTATAAATTTGCAGTTAAGACTCTTCCATTTATTTCATTCACTTTTACGACAATGGAAGATCATGAAAAGCATCTGGAAAAGTTGGATAAACGGTTATCATATTCAAGAACTATTCCAGGTAAATCTATAAATTTATACAGTTATTTAAATAATTTAGATAAGTTTTCATATAATATATATAATTAAATGTCAAAATATATGATACATGTGCATTTAATATTTGAACTACAAAATAGATTAAATAATTAAAATGTAATATTTATTTACAGGAACCCATCAAATTCATTTCATCAAACCTATCTGTAAGGGTCAAGTCCACTCATATTCTTCTTCATTTGAATTCAGAAAAGAAAGTACATCTTTACTTCAAGGAAACACTATTTCATTAACATCTTTGAAAGGATTGCATTGCAGCTTATGATGAGCACTGGTATCTTGCCTGTATATTGGAAATAAAACATGATAGTAATGAAGTAATCTTGAGCTTCCTGCATAATCATGGGCCTGCACCCTCCTTCGTGTTTCCATCACCTCAAGATGTACTCATCATTGATGTCAGTGACATCTTAATGAGTGTAAGCCCGGTAACAAAAACCGGAAGAACTTATACATTGACAAAGGTAGAATATGGAAAAGCTGAAAATATGTTTGCCAGTCGAAATAAATTTTTTTTAAATTTTTAAAATTAAAGGGTATCAATATATATATATATATATATATATATATATATATATATATATATATATATATATATATATATATATATATATATATATATATATATATATATATATATATTTTTTTTTTTACAGAACGCCACCACTCACGGGCAGAGCCCTTTTCAAGAAGGGGGCACACACATGCACAAAGCTCATTCAAACACACACACACACACACACACACCTAACGCACAGCCCTCAGGTGGGCGCAGACGGAAGCCTTGAAGAGTGGAAGATTAAATACAGGAGGAAAAATAAATGATGGTAGAGAGTTCCACAGAATAGAGGTGGCTGGAAAGAAGGAGGTACCACAACGGGCTAGCCTGGGATTTCCTACGTCCACACAAAATTGGTGCGAAAGCAGGGCACCCCTTGTGCAACGAGGACGACGCAACGGTGGAGGAATGCGAGAGGCCAATTCCCTCGAGCACCTGCCATTGTAGTACTTGTAGAAAAGAGATAGCGCGCCAACGTCACGTCGCAGAGACAGAGGGTCAAGTGAGTTTGAAAGTAGGGGACAGTTTATTAATCTCTTAGCTTTTGACTCAACCCTATCCAGAAGAGAGGAGGAGCCAGAGCCCCCCCAAATGTGAGAACAGTACTCCATACAAGGGCGAATAAGACCCTTATATATTTGGAGTAACTGCTCAAAAGAAAAAAATTATCGCGATCTGAACAGGACTCCCAGCTTCTTAGAGGCCGCTTTAGCAACCATTGTAATATGTGGTTTCCAAGACAGTTTGTTGTTTATGTTTAGACCAAGAATGTTAATGTTATTTACAGGTGAGACGGGAGAGCCATCGAAGAGGATAGGAAAGTTAGGAGGTGTTTTTGAGAGGGAGATGTGAAGAAGTTGAGTTTTTAAAGAGTTGAATTTTACAAGGTTGCTATGACCCCACCGGGAAATCCCATCCAGATCGGAAAGAATGGAATCGGAAAGTTGAAGACGAGAAGCAAGTCTAGAAGCAAAAGAGGGAGCAGATTTGAACAGGGTTGGCATTGATTAAATCAAATTGATTTAATCAGTTGATTAAATCAATTGATTTTTTTATGAAAAAATCATGATTTTTTTGATATTTTTGATTTTTTAAAAAAAAATAATAAAACTGTTTTTTTTTTATTTGTTTTATTTTGTCATATTTTTTGATACATAATGATATAACAGATATATTAGTTCCTTCTTACTGTGTTAAAAAACTTTAAAGTAGTTTATATATTAGAAATATAACTTCCTTAAAATTTGGTTCAAGATTTCATATAGAGTAATACAAGAATCTGATCTTATATATATATATATATATATATATATATATATATATATATATATATATATATATATATATATATATATATATATATATATATATATATATATATATATATATATTGCAAGTTATGTATTTAATTTATGGATTAATGATTATGCATCAAAAGTGCTTAAATTTTCTTTCTTTTATAATTTATATAGAGGAATATTGTTTTCTTATAATGTTGTATAAAAATTTAAATGGTTGAAAATTAAAAGGAATTGTCTTTTCTGTTTTCTCTTTTGTCTATAACCTCAAATTGCATTAGATTAAAGCTCAATTAAATTTTGTTGAAGATTTGATTGAATATATATTAGGAATTCTAAACTCTAACAGTTCTATATTGGATAAATTATATTAATGAAGATCAGATTCTTGTATTACCCTATATGAAATCTTGAACCAAATATTAAGGAAGTTATATTTCTAATATATAAACTACTTTAAAGTTTTTTAACACAGTAAGAAGGAACTAATATATCTGTTATATCATTATGTATCAAAAAATATGACAAAATAAAACAAATAAAAAAAAAAAGTTTTTTTTTTTTTTTTTTTTTTAAAAAATCACAAAAATCATTGATTTTTTTATTTTTTTTATTTTTTTAAAAAAATCAAAAAAATCACCAACCCTGGATTTAAAATGAGTAGAAGAATGTAGAGTTGAGTCATCAGCATAAGAGTGAACAGAGTTAGAAGTGCAGTTGAGGAGATCGTTAATGAAAAGTAAGAATAAAGTTGGAGATAAAACGGAACCCTGAGGAACACCACAGTTGACAGAAAAGGAGGAAGAAGGTCGCTCCATCTACAAGAGCCGAAATGGAACGATCTGAGAGAAAACTAGACAAGAGTGAGCAAAGAGAAGGAGGAAACCCAAAGGAAGGGAGCTTGGAGAGCAGCGACGCATGCCATACCTGGTCAAAAGCCTTGGATATGTCAAGCCCCACCACACAAGACTCCCCGAAGTCCCTAAGGGCAGAAGACCATAGATCAGTAAGATAGGAGAGTATGTCACCAGTTGACCTCGAGCGTCGAAAGCCATACTGGTGATCAGAGAGAAGAGAATGAGACTCCAAATGATTCCAGGAAATGAGAGTTAAGGAGAGTTTCAAAAATTTTAGACAGAACACAAGTGAGAGCGATAGGTCGATAGTTAGAAGGGTCTGAGCGGCTACCTTTTTTTGTGATCGGCTGAACAAATGCACGCTTCCAGCATTGAGGAAAAGTGTTAGTATTAAGTCATAGAGAGTAGAGCTGAACGAGGACAGGCGCTAACTCGGAAGCACACTATCTCAGAACACGAGGGGGAATGCCATCCGGGCCGCTGGCCTTCCTGACGTTCATAGATTTCAGGATCCCATGCACCCGATCATGTGTAATTACAGGTAGACACATGGGACACCTGAGAAGAGAAGGAGTAGGAGGAGGGATGCCAGAATCGAGCAGGGTGGAATTAGATGAAAAAAGGAGGCCGAAGAGATTAGCCTTTTCAGAAGGAGTATTAGCTACAGAACCATCAGAGCGAATAAGAGGAGGAAAGGCAGATTTACAGAAGTTGTTAGAGATATTTTTGACAAGAGGCCAGAAATTTTTATCATTAGGAGAGCCATGGAGGTCAGCGCACTTCCTTTTTATGAAAGTACGCTTAGTCCGTCGAAGAACATCCCTGCAACGATTCCGAGCTGAATGAAAATTAGCAAGAGTGATAGGAGAAGGAGAGTTTTTCCATTCACGATAAGCATTGTCTCTCTCCCGAAGGGCAAGAGAACAATTGCCATCGAACCATGGATTTTGAGGAGAAAAAGATTTAGTTGAAGATGGAATAAATCTGCTCATCCCATGAAGGATTACGGCCCATACCTTTTCAGCAGAGACAGAAGCGTCCCACGAGACAAAGCAAGATTCACTCCAATGATAGTTAGCAAAGAAGCGGCGCATTGCCCCCCAATTAGCCTGATTAAAGTGCCAGAAAGTACGTTTAGGGCATGGTGGAGCTGTTGGAGAGAAAGCATTATATCTAAGAGCTATAAGGTTATGGTCAGAGTTACCAAGTTATATATATATATATATATATATATATATATATATATATATATATATATATATATATATATATATATATATATATATATATATATATATATATATATATATATACATGTTTAAATGTACTAAAAGGTTTTACAATAAAAGATAGCTTCTTTCATCAAGTGTCCATCATTATATAACCTTACAATATATCAATAAAATAAGAATCACTGTAATTTTAAAAAAAGTGAAAATGTGTATTTGTACTTATTAAATTGCTTATATTTTCTAAACCAAGCCAGAGTCAAAAATAATTCATTTAAAAAAATAAAATATACATATATAACAATAATTGAACAAAGTTTGAAAAAAATCGAAGAATAGTTTTTTTTTCAAGGTCAAGGTCACCAAAAGGTCAAATTTTTTATTTGACCTCCGAGGTCAAAATCATTTAAATAAATGTTGTACTGTTATTCAAGATCTTTTAAATGGACTTTACACGATGCTTCTAAGTGCCATAGAAGCCGAGATATTGTATTTTGACCTCGGACTACTCTCTGAAAATTGACCTTTTTGACCAAAGTTTCAAAGGTCATATTTTCTGAACCGTATGAGCTAGAGACCTTCAATAAACGCCATTCATATTTTCTCAACAAGATCTGTTAGTGTGCCATTTTTCATAAAAATCGAAAGGGGTCACGGAAAAAATTGCCAAATTCAAGTTGAGGTGACTTGGAATGACCCATATATATATATATATATATATATATATATATATATATATATATATATATATATATATATATATATATATATATATATATATATATATATATATATATATATATGAGCAGGACATCATCGGGATCGGATGCTTTAAATAGAGAAGGGAGAAGAAATTGTTAGAGCTGAGAGAAGAGTTAGAGGAGGGAGAAATCGAAAAGAAGTGTCAGAGGAGAGGTTCTGAAAGAGAAGAAGATAAAGATTTGAAAGATCTTATTCTATCAGGAAGAATACGAATTTCGGTTCTGAGGAAGAAGAGTATTGCTAGATAGAGCTCCATATGGGAATCTAAAAGATCTTCTGAGGAGCTTAGTTTTATTGATCAGGAATTTTGTGTGATGTGTAGTGAGTGATTTAGTGAAGTGAGTTGATTGTGAACATTGCTCTTCACATTGTGGAGATTGATAGTTTTTTTAAAATAATTTGAGAAAAATTTATTATTTTTAAATAGTCTAGTGTGAAGCAACAAAAGTTTCATTTTTATTTCGTTTTTAAGATCTAAAATATAATATATAATAAAAATATATATTTAAAAGAAAAAAAAATCATTTTTTTTTTTTTGGACATAGTGGTTCACAATATTGAAAAGGATAATTTAAATAAATAAAATTCCAGTCTTGATTCTTTTGAAAATTAGTGTGAATGACTTTCCCGTGAAGCTGAAGATTCTTTTCACAGGACCACAAAATGCTGGAAAAGTTGTATAATTCTGTGACAGCTTTTCCAGTGTTGGAAACATCTCCATGATTCTTTAAAAATTTCTATGCATCTCTTTTATCAATAATGAAAGGTTGACTAAAAGCTCATGCATTTGGTATTCATATGTCGAGAATTTGAGTTGATTAAGTCATGAAGCGAAACATTTTCTTCTTTGGTGGAGGGTTTCCTGAACATCTTTGTAAACCTTTGATAATGTAAAAATGATATTAGAAGCTTTTGAAACTTTTGAAAATAAACTGTGCTGTCGCTAATACAGAAGCCCTTCTGATACTGTATCCCTTTTCAGGGCACCAGTCAATCTTAAGCATAGGATCCATTACATTTGCAAATTGATAAATTTTTAAAAAAATTTTACAACTAAATCTGCTTTGTGTGGATATTTTAATCTGAAAATCTGAATAATTATATTTTGAATGCATCTGCTCAAGATGATACTAAATTTCTTGAACATGAGAAATATTTAAGTTTGATGAAACAAAATACTGCTGTTGAGAAAAGTCAGTTGCATTCTCAAATGATTTAAAAATTTTTTTGCCTATCTTCAAGAATATTTCAGTTATATGTTCCATCTAATCCTTCTGAAAAGGCATCTCTTTTCATCCTTCTTTCATCAAATTCCAACCTGTACGATTCTTGTATCCCTCCTCGTACCTCTCCTCTCAGATTTCCAATGTTTCTCTACTTGTGATTACAAATGGTCGGGTTAGATTCTTAGATCTACAGCTAGTGGCCCAGATTTCATTCTTCTCCTGTTCTGAGGGAGTATGCTTCTAAGCTGTTGCCTATCCTCGTTTAACTCTACTCTCTATGCATCAATATTAATATTAACAGGAACAGGTGAATTTAGCTGTAGGATTGTAAGAAAGTTTAAACCATAAAGTAGGGAATTCGGAAGACTCCAAATTATACACACAAAAACAAGCATCATTACTCACATATGCGCAACATAAGCTCTTAAAATTTATTTCTTACTTTTAATGCTTCAAACATTAACTTAATCTATTAAGCCATCATGTTAAATAAAGACATGCAAAAACCCCTCAGGGTAACAGAATGAAGCATTCATCTGCACAGAAATAATAATAAGTAAACTTTATCTTAATAAACTTTTAATTCAGTAAATTTTCTTTATTTATCTCACCAGCTGTTGTTTATATCTTTATTCAAAACAAATAAGAACCTTAATCTCCTTATTTTAGTTTAACTCGAATAAGTTTTTTTCATATAAAATTTCATCATCTTCATCCTAGAAGGATTGTAAGTAGGGATGGAGTGAAGTAGCGGTGTCGGCAAGTATTAGCATATTTTTAGGTATCGGCAAAAAAAAATAAAAAATACTGAGATCAGATTTTTTAACTGTGAAGAACGATATATATATATATATATATATATATATATATATATATATATATATATATATATATATATATATATATATATATATATATATATATATATATATATATATATATATATATATATATATATATATATATATATATATATATATATATATATATATATATATATATATATATATATATATATATATATATATATATATATATATATATATATATATATATATATATATATATATATATATATATATATATATATATATATATATATATATATATATATATATATATATATATATATATATATATATATATATATATATATATATATATATATATATATATATATATATATATATATATATATATATATATATATATATATATATATATATATATATATATATATATATATATATATATATATATATATATATATATATATATATATATATATATATATATATATATATATATATATATATATATATATATATATATATATATATATATATATATATATATATATATATATATATATATATATATATATATATATATATATATATATATATATATATATATATATATATATATATATATATATATATATATATATATATATATATATATATATATATATATATATATATATATATATATATATATATATATATATATATATATATATATATATATATCCTGGAAGGCACCCTTTCTGTGGGATCAGCATATTTCGCCATATGTTTTTCTGCTCGTTGGTTTCAGTACCAGTTCTTGAGTTTTACTTAAACTCAGGGAGGGCTTTCACCTTTTCACTGGGACTAGCACCTTCTTCATCTAACCTTTAAACACTTTCCCAAAGAGCTCTTCAGAAGATCATGCTTCTCAGAGCTGTAGTTTCACATGCTGGTCCTTGAGTTGTTACAAGCAGTAAACAATAATTATGCGGCCAGATTGCTAGTCCTTTCTCCAATATATATATATATATATATATATATATATATATATATATATATATATATATATATATATATATATATATATATATATATATATATATATATATATATATATATATATATACTCTGGTGGACAAAGGCCAGAACCCTGCTAAATTCCATCAGAATTGGGGAAATACAGGAAACCTGGCCTAATTCCACCAGAGTTGGATGGAAGTCAGAATCATAGCCAGTTAATAGCCAATGTGTTTCGATACATGGCGCTTGAAAGTGTGTAAGTCAAAGGAAGTTGAAAAGATATATAAAGAGTGTGTGTTCCAAACTTTACCAGTTGAATACATGTAAAATTGAGCATACTTGTTAGGTCTGTTGTTAGAGAGTTGGACTGAGAAAGGTGGAGACAGTGTAGAAAAGCGTGTAGCTTGACCCCTTCTCAGCATAGGAGGTATGCGACGAGAGAGTTCAGGAGAGCAGTGTCCGTTGTAATTGAGAAAGTATAGAAAGAATGACAACAATTTGACTGACAGAAAGAGACTGGAGAGCGTAAGTTAAGAAGAAAAGCCCTTGACTCCACCTTTTCAAGGAAAGCTGTATGAGTGGACCTTCCCAGATATGTGACCCGTAAAGGGGTGAACAACACTCCTGTAAAGAGCAAGCAACTCGGGTGGTGTGAAAAAATTACAAAGGTACCTTAGAACACCCAACCTCTTGGAAGCTTGTTTAGAAAGAGCAGTAATGTGTTCTTTGTAAGAAAGATCACAAAAAAAGAAACACCAAGAAAATTAAGAATGGATGAAGTGTTGTGTGTTTTCGAGGATATCATAGTTGTGTGGAAGGTTGTGATGAGTAGAGAGATGGAGGAGTTGAATTTTTAAGACATTGAAAACAATGATATTTTCTCTACCCCAGATTGAAATACGAGAGTTGCTCCAAGGCCACCGTTGTTGCGTCAATTAAATGCTGTTTGGAGTGTCGTTGTTGTAGGGCCCTACCTTAATTTTAAGTGGTGATGGTATTTTTATGTTAAATTAATTAAGAAATGAGAAAATTAAATAAATTTTGATAGTATCATAAATAAGAGCCCACCAAATACTACTTGCTTTAAAAAGTGGAACAAAGTTTAAGAACAAAACAATGAAAAATGGCAAATCAACCTTAAGGTAAACCTAAAATAGGTCGCAAATTAGGAAATCATATAAAGGAACCACAAAAAATATCTTGCATTGAGAAAATAATCTATACAACTTAATTGTTCGAGAATTAGTACTGAGAAAGAACATCCTGAAGGATCATAATGTAACTAATAAATTAGCTAAAAAATACCATGGCCCATATAAAATAATTAAGAATTATGAAAATGGAGTAATGTATGATATACAACATCAGTATAGAAATACCATCCTATATAAGGTACATCACAAACAGCTAAAAAAGTGGTATGAGACACCAGAAGACTTAAAAAATGTGAATCAAGAACAATCATTAGAGGACACCACCATCGAAACATCACAACCAGATTTTGAAGGATTTACGGAAGAGGCGCAAATTATATTTCGAGTCAACTGGGAAAAGGTGTCTAAATATAATATTCAGTTGAGACCAGAAACAGTGGAATACCAATACCCATCACCTAGAAATGAAGAAGATTCTCTGGTGTCAGATCACCATAACACTTACAATATGGAGCCATGGATAAGGAGTGAGATCTATAAGGATTATTCAGGAGATCCCATAAGAGTTGTAACAAGAGATTCCACAGGTATCTGTCGAGAGTTAAGGGAGTTAGAAGAAGATGAGCTCCATTTGGTAAAAGATTTTTCTTTCAGTTTTTCAGGCTTCACCTGAGTTTCCTTGTATATGAGATCATAAACGTGTGTATTAATCTGTTTTAATAATTAACGATATTAAAGCCTAAGTAAATTGATTTCAAAAACAAGAGTATAAGTTAGTTAAAAAAGTACTATTTTGTTGATTTACAAAATAATATATTAAAATTTTTATTTCTTTAATAAAAGGTTTAAATTTCAGGAAAGCAGTATAGGAATGCTGTTCATCAAATTATTTATATGATTATGGTTTTGAGAAATATTTAATTTTGTATTTTTCTTTGTAGACAAGAATGTGGGCTGACAGAAATGTAATCGTTGTTGGAGATAATAGAGTTGCTACATTGGAATTACCTAGTCCTGATTGGAAACCCAAGGCTTTAAGGAGATATCATAAGCCAGGAATGACCACCGGAGAGGCTTTGCAACTAATAAGATCGTCTACTGGACGAAAACGTTATTGAAGATCGGGAACCAGTGGACGTGATGATCTTGATGGGATTACACTGTGACTTCACCAAACTTGTAACATGGAAGGATACGGGTTGTCGTATTATGGTTCCAAATACAACAATAGATATCTCTAAATTAATTTTGGACATGAAAAATAAAATTATCGATTGGAAAGAAACACATCCTTACTGTCAAGTTATAGTCACTGTGCCGTATATTCCTGACTTTGGCAGATATAATCACCATCGATTATAGAAAAGTATATTCTGTTTTCCACACCCAATCTTTCATCAAACAAATGAAGAAATTAATAGATGAATTTTTCAAAGGTTGGGATGAAGAATTGACACCACGACCAGTGTCCTTAACACGAATGGAAAATCTAAATGAACATCAGAGGAAAAAGTTGCATAATGGTGGAGTCAGATCTTTTCAGGGACCAACCAGAGATGGTCTTCATTTTTCCGAGATCACCTCGAGGAAAGTGTGGAAACTCTTAAAACATCATCATGATTATTTAAGCAGAATGAAACTCTTAAAACATCATCATGATTATTTAAGCAGAATGCCTGGAAAATCTTACAGGAAAAAAGACATAGGAAACCCTCAGAGAGATAGAAGTGAAATTACAAAAAGAACACAGCCTCGAAAATCAGGATGGAGAGGAACCAAACAAGATCAGTCTAAACCATACCAAAACTACAAATTATCCAATGAACAGCTATCTCAGTTTCGGGCAGGTCCTTCAGGAATTTTACAAAGAAGAAGAAATATGACTGCTGAGGATCTTCGCCATAAGATATAAAACAGGCAAAATCAGATCTCAAGACCACAAATTTGATCATGTATCCCGATTTTCCTCAGGAAGAAAGATTGTTATTGAAACGGAAAAGTATTATAAAATCAAAATCCTACCTACCCAATGAATGTCTTTGTGAAGGGGGTGTTGTAGCGCCCTACCCTAATTTTAAGTGGTGATGGTATTTTTATGTTAAATTAATTAAGAAATAATAAAATTAAATAAATTTTGATAGTATCATAAATAAGAGCCCACCAAATACTACTTGCTTTAAAAAGTGGAACTAAGTTTAAGAACAATACAATGAAAAAGGGCAAATCAACCCTAAGGTAAACCTAAAATAGGTCGCAAATTAGGAAATCAAATAAAGGAACCACAAAAAATATCTTGCATCGAGAAAATAATCTATACAACTTAATTGTTCGAGAATTTGAAGAAAGAACTATAAAAAGAAAAAACACTTTCAAAAGTAATGAAAATAAATAATAAATAAAATACAAAAACAAAATAAAAGGCAAATGGGGCTGAAATTTTGGAAAATGTAAACAAAAGGAATAATCTAGAAGTGTTGCTAGAAGGCCGTGGGAAAACAGGGAATTTGTACTATTGACGAGGGAAAATGATACGAAATCTAATTATAGTACCATATTAAGAATCAAAATAGCACCTGTTGGTGGTTGCCAAATTTAGGACCAGAGGCAATCGAAGCAGTTTTCCATTCTGCGTCCAGACTTGACATTGAAAAGTCATTTCTATGTCATAGCTTGAAATAATTTCGAAAGAAAAAATAAACTTTAAGTTGTAAATATCAAAAGAGATTCTACAATCGCGCATAAAGAAAAGAATATTAATTAACTTCAGTAAATATAAATTAAGAAAATTAGTAAATATTAAAAACTATATATATATATATATATATATATATATATATATATATATATATATATATATATATATATATATATATATATATATATATATATATATATATATATATTATATATATTATATATATACCGACCGGGGCCCCGGCCAAATATCAGGAAAAACCGGGGTTAAAATGTTAAATTATACTTTAAAATTTTTTTATTTTAAATTTTCAGCCGATTCAGCTGAAACTTTAGGTTATATAGATTTTTTACCGGTAAGAAAAGTCCATTTCTAGCGTTTTTCCGAGTCTATTACGGTTAAAAGTTTATTTATTTTTTTTTTTTTGCTGAAATTTTACCCTTTTTTAATTGAATGGCGGTGCCAAACCACTTTTTAGAATGAGCTGAAAATTGGACTATTTATTCAAAATTAAATGGGATACAAAAGTCTCTAATAGACTTTTGTTCCCAGAGTTATAGGAAAAATGTTATAAGCCAAAAACTGACCAACTATAGAAAAAAAAAATTTTTTGAACTAAAAAAATCCACCTTTTCAGACAAAATTTTAAAAAAAAAAAAATACAACTATGACATTTCCTATTTTTGGTGTGTATAGAGGAGGGGTGGGGCTACAAATTCCTCTATTTACTTTATTCGATGACATTCGTTGGTTTTGAGATATAGCCTTCAAAAACTTCCATTTTTGGCCAAATTTCAAAAATTCCCAAAGTTTGAGAGGCTATATCTTGCTTCAAACAAAGAGCATTTAAATATGCACTAAATAAATAATGTTGCCCTGCTTTCTTCTAAACAATATTCACAAATAAAAAAAAATAGTAGGTAGCGTTTTTTATAAATAATTTTTTCCTCCAGAAGGGTACGATTTTTGCAAAAAAAATTTCAAGTGCTTATATAACTTTTTTCTAGACGTGATATCAAAAACCTATTTCCCACCAATGCAAGAAATTGGGGCAAAGGTATTCAGCTAAATTTTCAGCTCATGTGGACCAGTGGTTTGATCCAGTTATTCATTTTTTTCAACTTTGAGTCCAAATAAGTTTCAAACCGTTATAGACTCAAAAAAATGCTCGAAATCAACTCAGAACTTCGTCAAAAAATTCACATACTTTGAAAATTTCAGCTCAATCAGTCAAATAATAAAAAAAAAATTTCAAACAAAATATAAGAAAATAAAGATTTTTTTTCTTTTCTGTTTCTTTTGACTGCTCCTTTTCTGCTAGTGAATGTTCATCTTTGTGTTTTGATTTTAGATACTCCAAAAAGATTTGGTTGAAATTTTTTTACTTGTAGCACCCGGAGGTTCTCTTCTAATTTTCTGACTGCAGATGTTAACATTTAGCTATTTCGAGCCTATCCTGAAACATTGTAAAGTATTCAAATATTGCAGAAGCCATATTGACTGAAAGTATTAACAAAATAATAATTTTTAAATAATTCAGCTAAATGATACAAGTTTGATACATAGCAATAAAATAACAATGATATGTATAAATACAGGTTAAATTGATAATTTTAAATCTTACATTTTTTCAAACTTTACCTTAGGGTCTTACTTAAGTAAACCTGTTGAATCACTATTATGAATTAGAATTTTTTTTTTTTTAATTTTTGTACTTTTTTTAAACTTTAACTATACAAAACTGTAATTTTTTGATTTTTTTGTGTGGAGAAAATGCATATAATCATTAATTTAAGTGAATGTTGACTATTCAACTCCTTCCTTACAATTAAATAAACCTTATATCTAATTTTCTTAACCTTAAATTTCAGTGCTTTTGATCTCTTTACAAATTTTAGGAAGCCCCGGCCAAATTCCAACCCCGGTCAGTCCCTAAATATATATATATATATATATATATATATATATATATATATATATATATATATATATATATTATATATATATATATATATATATATATATATATAATAAGTGAAGTTATTATCACTAAGTTATTTCATTATAGTAAGTTCGCAAAACAATCGACTATATAATTAAATTAAATAACTGAAGCATAAGCTGTATGTTATTGAAAGAAATAGTTGAAGCACACGTGGGGTATATATACTATTACATTAAATATTTGAGCACACGCTAAATATTTTTGTAACTTAGAAAATAAAATTAATACTAGTAATTTCCGAATAAAGTGAAGTGCACAATGTAATTTGATCATTACATTTAGAAGTTTAAGAATTAGTTGACGATTTGTATTTGAAGGATAAATTTAAACCGTTCGAGAATTGTAATAAAAAATAACATTGAAGTTTATAATCTGTACAAATTTATTAATTGCATATGTAAATAAACAATGGATAAGTTATGTTAAATAAATTGCGATAAATTGGTTATTGTTTCTTTAATAACTTGTTTGTTTGGAGAATATTTTGTTTTTGGCTGTTTATTATATAATGGTTAGCAATACCTTGTACGTCAATCAGTAGTTAGTGAATATTTTTGAATAAGATTTATTGATTCTTATACTACTACGAAGGAATTTTCGAATTTTACCGACTATTTTGATTGGAGTTTCAAGCTTTTATAATTTACAGAAGATTTTACAATAGTTTACTTCTAGTATTGTTTAAACTTTTGGATTAATCGACTATTTTTGGTTTTGAATTACGGTTTTTGACATACACAAAAATATTTACGATATCATTCCAACGTATGGTATTTAGTCATCTTGAATTTCTCGAATCTTTTGGTGCTTAGATTACGATAACTCATACTTACCATAAACTTTTATTATATAACGATCGTTCTCCATTGTGTAAACACTTAGAAATCTTTTTTTTGCGACTTATTTAGTTGACATTTAAAACAATTTGGCGTAACCTTTAAGAAGTATTTTGTTTCTATAGGTAGTATGTAATCGTTTTGGATTTTTGTTTGATAGTTTAAACAAGTAATTGCATCGATTGATATTTTATGATATTGAATACTATTTATGATAATACACAGTTTATAAAATTATAAATAAAGGGTTGAGTTAAAATAAAACCAAAGATAAACAAAGCCTGCATATAATTTATTTATAAAAATAAAAGAAAAGAGTAAATCTTCAAAAGCTCTTTAAACTGGTCCAGAGTTTAATATAATTAGAATAGCATTAGAACATTATCTGAACACATACAACTCTGAAGTAAAATACAATCATTAAAATTTGAAAATCACAATGCAATATCTGAAAAGAAAAGAGTTGTCAAAGTACTATTATACATTAAAACATTCTAAAAATACGTAGCTACGACATCGTCTTTCAAACTGGAAGTATTAATGAAGGGTGGAGTCATTAGCATAAGAGTGGATACGTGATTAAGAAATTGAAAGATCTTTAATAAAAACTAGAAAAAGAGTTTTAGTCAGAACAGATCCCTGAGGAACACTACTATGAATAGATTTAAAGGAAGAACTGTGGCAGTCTATAACAGCTGCTATAGAACAACGAGAAAGAAAATCAGAGAAGATAAATTCCTAAAGAAAGAAGTTTAGAAATCAAAATATTTGTGCAACACTCTGCCGGAGGCTATAAATATATCTAGTGCGACACCAAAATATTTACTGAGATGCTGAAAAGAGGAAGACCAGGTGTCAGAGAGAAGGGAAAGAAAATCACCAGTAGAATTTTTTTTATGAAAGCCATACTGGCGATGAGATATAAGATTAGATGATTTGAGATCATCAGAGAAAAGAGAAGGAAATCACCAGTAGAACTCTTTTTACGAAAACCATACTGTCAATCAGATATAAGATTAGAAGATTTGAGATCTTTCCAACTCTTAACAAGAAACTTTAGAAAGAATGGAGGTTGAAGAAATGGAACGGTAACTGAAGGGTAGGAGAAGTCCCCCTTTTTTTTTGGCACATGCTGAATGAGAGCACGTTTCCAGTTGGAAAGAAAGGTTGAAGTAGAAAGATAGGGTCGTAATATTTTGTTAAAGCAGAGAACAGGATAAAAAGCACAAATTTTGAGAACCACAGGAGGGATACTATACTATAGTTGACGATTTGTATTTGAAGGATAAATTTAAACCGTTCGAGAATTGTAATAAAAAATAACATTGAAGTTTATAATCTGTACAAATTTATTAATTGCATATGTAAATAAACAATGGATAAGTTATGTTAAATAAATTGCGATAAATTGGTTATTGTTTCTTTAATAACTTGTTTGTTTGGAGAATATTTTGTTTTTGGCTGTTTATTATATAATGGTTAACAGTATCTTGTACGTCAATCAGTAGTTAGTGAATATTTTTGAATAAGATTTATTGATTCTTATACTACTACGAAGGAATTTTCGAATTTTACCGACTATTTTGATTGGAGTTTCAAGCTTTTATAATTTACAGAAGATTTTACAATAGTTTACTTCTAGTATTGTTTAAACTTTTGGATTAATCGACTATTTTTGGTTTTGAATTACGGTTTTTGACATACACAAAAATATTTACGATATCATTCCAACGTATGGTATTTAGTCATCTTGAATTTCTCGAATCTTTTGGTGCTTAGATTACGATAACTCATACTTACCATAAACTTTTATTATATAACGATCGTTCTCCATTGAGTAAACACTTAGAATTTCTTTTTTTTGCGATTTATTTAGTTGACATTTAAAATAATTTGGCGTAACCTTTAAGAAGTATTTTGTTTCTATAGGTAGTATGTAATCGTTTTGGATTTTTGTTTGATAGTTTAAACAAGTAATTGCATCGATTGATATTTTATGATATTGAATACTATTTATGATAATACACAGTTTATAAATTTATAAATAAAGGGTTGAGTTAAAATAAAACCAAAGATAAACAAAGCCTGCATATAATTTATTTATAAAAATAAAAGAAAAGAGTAAATCTTCAAAAGCTCTTTAAACTGGTCCAGAGTTTAATATAATTAGAATAGCATTAGAACATTATCTGAACACATACAACTCTGAAGTAAAATACAATCATTAAAATTTGAAAATCACAATGCAATATCTGAAAAGAAAAGAGTTGTCAAAGTACTATTATACATTAAAACATTCTAAAAATACGTAGCTACGACATCGTCTTTCAAACTGGAAGTATTAATGAAGGGTGGAGTCATTAGCATAAGAGTGGATACGTGATTAAGAAATTGAAAGATCTTTAATAAAAACTAGAAAAAGAGTTTTAGTCAGAACAGATCCCTGAGGAACACTACTATGAATAGATTTAAAGGAAGAACTGTGGCAGTCTATAACAGCTGCTATAGAACAACGAGAAAGAAAATCAGAGAAGATAAATTCCTAAAGAAAGAAGTTTAGAAATCAAAATATTTGTGCAACACTCTGCCGGAGGCTATAAATATATCTAGTGCGACACCAAAATATTTACTGAGATGCTGAAAAGAGGAAGACCAGGTGTCAGAGAGAAGGGAAAGAAAATCACCAGTAGAATTTTTTTTATGAAAGCCATACTGGCGATGAGATATAAGATTAGATGATTTGAGATCATCAGAGAAAAGAGAAGGAAATCACCAGTAGAACTCTTTTTACGAAAACCATACTGTCAATCAGATATAAGATTAGAAGATTTGAGATCTTTCCAACTCTTAACAAGAAACTTTAGAAAGAATGGAGGTTGAAGAAATGGAACGGTAACTGAAGGGTAGGAGAAGTCCCCCTTTTTTTTTGGCACATGCTGAATGAGAGCACGTTTCCAGTTGGAAAGAAAGGTTGAAGTAGAAAGATAGGGTCGTAATATTTTGTTAAAGCAGAGAACAGGATAAAAAGCACAAATTTTGAGAACCACAGGAGGGATACTATCAGTACCGTTTTCCTTCTTAATGTAAAGCTAAGAGAGAGAAGAAATGGACTTCTTTAGAAGAAATTACAATTTTAAGACTTAAATGAGTTGGGGGAGGGTTGAAGGAGGAGGTATAGCTTTAAAATCATTTAAAAATGAATTGGTGGCACAAATCTGAGCAAAAAGTTCAGTTTTTGAAGGAGTTTTTTTTTTTTTTTTTTTTTTTTTTTTTTTTTCTTCTTTTTAATTCTGCTGAAAGAAAATACTAGTGGAGGGAAAGAGGAATAGGCAGAATTTGAGTTGACATTTTTTGCAAACTGTCTGGAAGAGAGGAAGATAAGTTAGAAAAATTATTTCATTTTGTATTGAGAAATGAGTTTTTGGTGTTACAAAGAACAAGAACAGATTTTGCATGATTTCGGGATAGAGTATAAATTGCATGATTTTCTGAAGTTTGAAAACAAGGCTAATTCCTGAAGGCAGTATCCCTGAGGCTAATAGCACGAAAATAAGCAGAGTTAAACCAAGGTTTGTACGGTTTAGTAGAAGGGAAAAATTATAGAATGTAGTCTCCATGCCACAGTGAATAACCTTGGTACCATGCTCTTCACAAGCATAGATACCGAATGCGATAATCATTCCACAAAAAATCAAAGAAGTGTGACCGAAAGCAGAACTGAAATGTCACAAACATTTCCTTGAAATACGCCATAGTCTTTCTTGCGGAAGACTTGAAAAGATAGAAGAGAATACAGAGATAAGAAAGCAATCTGAAAAACCCAGAGGAGGATAGAGTTTGACAGCATGTATTAGGAGAAGGATTAAAAGTTTAAAAAAAGGTTTAGAGTATTGGGTTTATCACCAAGACGATCAAGGAGTATAGGGATCTGCACCTACTACTCAAGGTCGTTTTGGATGGAGAATTGAAAAGCACGTTCCCCGCCTGTATCATTAAAAAGAAGAAAGTCATTGGCTCCATGAACATTGAAATTACCTAATATGTTAATTTCTGAGAAAGGTGAAGAAGAGAGAATGTTCTGTTTTGGAGTTTAGATAGTCAAGGAATTTAGGATAGTCAGTAAATTAGGAGATAAATAAACAGAACAAATGAATCAAGACATAGAATAGCAAGAGAGCTTTAGTCACGAGGTAGAAAATTCAGAAGACTCCAGATTAGAGACACAATGCAAGGGGAAGCCTAGCGGATAACAAGAGAGAGACCCTACACAGGAGAAATCATTAACCAAGAAGAGGAATTTACACAGAAGAAATATGAGAGGAAGAGGGATATAGAAGGATAACGAGACAGAGAGAGATTTCCTATATAAGGGGAAGCCTAGCGGATAACAAGAGAAAGACCCTACACAGGAGAAATCATTAACCAAGAAGAGTAATTTACACGGAAGAAATATGAGAGGAAGAGGGATATAGAAGGATAACGAAACAGAGAGAGAGAGAAATAGTGTAAGACAGATTAGATTATGAAGAAATCTATTTTGGCGCCCTCGTTTTGAGGGGGTGTTTTCTTCTTTCTTTTATATTAACTTTTATTTTATTTTTTCATGTTTTATGATTTTTGGTTTCAATTCTATTACGCAGGTCTAGATAATTCAATTCAATTGATTTACCCAGTTATTAACAACGTGCTAAGAAGTTTGCCGGTAGTTGAAGCTCAATAGACCTTTCCTAAGGGTCAGTCCTATTTTTATGGGACCGGGCTGTGCGGTGAAATGATATTCACAATTTTTTTAAAAAACATTTATTTCTAGAATATCTATAGAATAAAAATAATAACCTAACTTAAATGTTTCCTTTTTATAATTTTAAATTTATTTATGGTACTTTTATATCTACTGGTTAGTAGGTTAATGGGGTAAATAGGGAGGGATACAATGGACTCTACTTTTAGAGAGGTATAAACTGTTCTAATTGCTCTATTTCTTTTGATGTGTCTTGACTAGGAATAGGAAGCCTAAGATAGAATAAATTATTAATTCCAATTCCTAAATAATCATAAGTAATAAATTAATCAATGAAACATAAATAGAAATAAATCAATATATTATGTTCCTAAATAATCATAATAAATAATACCTAATAAATAATAATAATAATAAATTAATCAATTAACCATAAAACATAAACAAAATAAGAAAATACTATTAATAAAATAAAATTATAATAATAAATTTTTTTACGATATTACCTTAGTAGGCTTCCTCTTTTGTGATAGTTGAACAACTTGTTATGTACAATATTCAATACAAATTAAATATACCTGTTTTTCGTTTATTTCAAATCTTTCAAAAATAAAAATAAAATTTAAATAAGACAAATACATAAATATAAAGTAAAGCAATACAATAGTGTTGATGAAATTTGGACACAAGTAGTTTTAAAGATTATAATTATAAATAATAATTCTGGCTCATAGCTCCCCTTAAAACGAGAGTAAACAAAATTGTAGCGCACATATGCATAATGACCTCCTTTGGCGGAAATTTGAAGAAAGAAAAAATAGTTTGCTGTCAAAACGCTCAAGCACTTGGACTTCTGTCAAGAATAAGAGGTTAGGTCTAAAAGAATAGAGGTAGAATTCAACAAAATGGAAATTGTATTGAAGACCATCCGTGAATGTTGCAGAAGTAATGAAGAAACTAGGGCAAGTCTGATACAAATCTTGGTGATACCAACCCTATATCACCTATCAATCGTTTTGTTTAGCAATGTGACTACAAAATAGCTATGATAACTTATAACCATTTCATTGAATATTTTCAATCTGCTTTCAACCTTCATGAGTTCAGTAAAAAAAAAAAAAAAAAAAAAATGGCATTGGTATCGGGTGGTTTAAAATTATTGGTATAGGCATCGGTTAAAATTTTGGTTTTTCCCCATCCCTAGTTGTAAGGTAATATCGGTTCAAATCTTGATAAAAGGTTAATCCTCTTCCCCTATGGATTTTATTTCCTTTAATTAATCTTTCAATTCTGAGACAAAGGTTGGAATATATTATCCTATTAGATAAATATCTTAATGTTACCAATAGAGTATGAGATGGGGCTTTAGAGTCATTGTGTTACAGGTTTAATATAAAATACAGACAGTACGAATCCAGTAAAAGTATGTCCATTTCACTTTAAAATACATTGTTAAAAATGTAATTTTTTTTTTTTTTGAACAGGATCATTTATTGAGAATAACTCTAAAAAGGAAACAAAGGATAAAAAACAAAGAAAGAGAAAAAGAAATCAACAAAATAATTCTAAAGTTTTATCAGGTAATTCTAAATTCAAAAAAGATGATAATGCTGAAGCTAAAGATAATTCACAATTTGGGACATACAAGGATTTATCATCTATTTCAGATATTGAGGATGCTAAACTTAGAGATGCCCAAAGTTCACGTACTGTTGCAAGTTTGCATGAAAACTTACCAGAACATTCTCCAGAAAAAACGAAAAAATATAATGAAATTGAAGCTATGGATAATTCCCAAATTAGAATGCACGACCAATTATCATCTACTTCTAATAATGAGAAAGATAAACTTAGATACGCCCATAATTCATTTACTGATGCAAGTTTTCAGGAAAACTTAACAGAACATTCTTCAGAAAAAACTGATTCAACAAAAGAGAAAAACAAATCAGGCGAAAGTTCTGCCGACTGCACAGAATATCAAAAATGCTATGAAGACTCTAATATAATATATAGTGAGAAAGGAAAAGGTAAATTTATTAATATACTATATTTTCAATATTTTCCTCATATTTTTCTCTTTATTTCCCAATGGTGATCATTAATATTTTTTTAATTTAATAGATTGGTCATTAATATTATTTTTTATAATTAATAGATCAAATCATTAAAGAATTAAATCAAATTAAGTCAGAAAATAGGAACCTAAGTTCCCAACTACAGAAGTTATTAATCTCACATGAACTTATATTATCAAACTTAAATAAAATGATGAAGCAGGTGTGTTTATATATATATATATATATATATATATATATATATATATATATATATATATATATATATATATATATATATATATATATATATATATTATATATTATATATATATTTTTTTTTTTTTTTTTTTTTTTTTTTTTTTTTTTTTTTTTTTTTTTTTTTTTTTTTTTTTTTATTTATTTATTTATTATTATTAATTTTTTTATTTTGTTTATTTTTTGGTTAGTCCATCACTTTTAAACCTGTGTATTTGGTTCTTATGATGAATTTTTAAGCTGCAAAACTTTTCTTAAACTTCAGATATATATATATATATATATATATATATATATATATATATATATATATATATATATATATATATATATATATATATATATATATATATATATATATATATATATATATATATATATATATATATATATATATATATAGGGACCGACCGGGGTTGGAATTTGGCCGGGGCCGGGGCCAGGGCCGGGGTTATTGCCTAAAATTTGTAAAGAGGTCAAAAGCACTGAAATTTTAAGGTTAAGAAAATTAGATATAAGGTTTATTTAATTGTAAGGAAGGAGTAGAATAGGCAACATTCACTTAAATTAATGATTATATGCATTTTCTCCAAAAAAAAAAAAAATTTAAAAATTACAGTTTTGTATAGTTAAAGTTTAAAAAAAGTACAAAAATTAAATATAAAAAAAAAATTCTAATTCATAACCAACAGGTTTACTTAAGTAAGACCCTAAGGTAAAGTTTGAAAAAATGTAAGATATAAAATTATCAATTTATCCTGTATTTATGCATATCATTGTTATTTATTGCTATGTATCAAACTTGTATCATTTAGCTGCATTATTTAAAAATTATTATTTTGTTTATACTTTCAGTCAATATGGCTAAAAGATCAGCTTCTGCAGTATTTGAATACTTTACAATGTTTCAGGATAGGCTCGAAATAGCTAAATGTTAACATCTGCAGTCAGAAAATTAGAAGAGAACCTCCGGGTGCTACAAGTAAAAAAATTTCAACCAAATCTTTTGGAGTATCTAAAATCAAAACACAAAGATGAACATTCACTAGCAGAAAAGGAGCGGTCAAAAGAAACAGAAAAGAAAAAAATCTTAATTTTCTTATATTTTGTTTGAATTTTTTTTTTATTATTTGACTGATTGAGCTGAAATTTTCAAAGTATGTGAATTTTTTCACGAAGTTCTGAGTTTGATTTCGAGCATTTTTTTGAGTCTATAACGGTTTGAAACTTATTTGGACCCAAAGTTGAAAAAAATGAATAACTGGGTCAAACCACTGGTCCACATGAGCTGAAAATTTAACTGAATACCTTTGCCCAAATTTCTTGCATTGGTGGGAATAGATTTTTGATATCACGTCTAGAAAAAAGTTAAGCACCTGAAAAAAAATTTGCAAAAATCGTACCCTTCTGGAGGAAAAAATTATTTATAAAAAACGCTACCTACTATTTTTTTTTATTTGTGAATATTGTTTAGAAGAGGAGCAGGGCAACAATTTTTATTTAGTGCATTTTTAAATGCCCTTTGTTTGAAGCGAGATTTAGCCTCTCAAACTTTGGGAATTTTTGAAATTTGGCCAAAAATGGACCTTTTTGAAGGCTATATCTCAAAACCAACGAATCTCATCAAATAAAGTACATAGAGGAATTTGTAGCCCCACCCCTCCTCTATACACACCAAAAATAGGAAATGTTATAGTTGTATTTTTTTAAAAAAAAAAAAAAAAAAAAAAAAAAAAAAAAAAAAATTTTTTTAGTTCAAAAAATTTTTTTTCCTATAGTTGGTCAGTTTTTGGCTTATAACATTTTTTCTATAACTCTAGGAACAAAAGTCTATTAGAGGTGTATATTTTATAGGTTTAAGAAGAGAAGAAGAAGAGCAGAAGAAGACGTATGTGGTGATAGGTTGATCGAAAGCAGAGAGGCTTGGTTTAGGGTTTGGAAGGAGTTAGAAGGAGAAGGGAGTTTATCTATTATAACTCGTTTTATATAAAGGTTTTTCTTTTTCAGGTTTACAGGTTATATAAGGTTAAAGGAGTTATTTAGGAAAGGGTCATAGGATTCTCCCTTTGTATTAATTTTTATAACTTATAATTAAATAATCTTAAGCTTAACGTTATCAACTTATAAAAATTAATACAAAGGGAGAATCCTATGACCCTTTCCTAAATAACTCCTTTAACCTTATATAACCTGTAAACCTGAAAAAGAAAAACCTTTATATAAAACGAGTTATAATAGATAAACTCCCTTCTCCTTCTAACTCCTTCCAAACCCTAAACCAAGTCTCTCTGCTTTCGATCAACCTATCACCACATACGTCTTCTTCTGCTCTTCTTCTTCTTCTTCTCTTCTTCTCTTCTTAAACCTATAAAATATACAATCTTATACCTTTCTCTCTCTCCCCCTTTTCCCCTCTACATACTCTTTGATTAAATTACCATCTACTCTACCTTTGGTAAACACATCTGCTATTTGACATTTCGTATTTACCCATTCTACCTCTTGTATCTTTTTCAACTCCAAGACCCATTTTATCCAAGCTATGTCTATCCTAAGATTTTTACTTAATACCTTTGTTTCCGAATATATCGCATTCTTTAGGGTTTTACTATCTGTATAAACTTTAACTTTTAACCTAGAGCCTCCCATTATTTCCAACCAGCATTCGCTCAAAAATATACCTGCCTCAATTCCTTCTATCAGCCCTATAGCTTCAGCCTCAATTGTTGATCTTGCCACTCTTCTTACGCATTTTGATTTCCACACAATGGGGCACCTATTTCCTTCATTATCCCTCACCGCTACTATATATCCTATCTGAGGACTGTCATCTATGCTATTTCCAAAAGAGGCATCCGTAAAAACTTCTATTTCCACCTTGTCCCTCAATTTTGCTAACCAGATGCCTACTCTCATTTGTTTTGCCCTTTTTAATATGTTTATAACTTTTCTGATTTCCTCCACTTTTCCACCCCGGAAATACCTACTTCTTTCACTTACATAATATGATAAATCTGGTCTTGTTTGACAGCTGATCCAATTCATTTGTCCTACTAATGATCGATATAAAGTAAGCTCTCTACCTTCCATTTCTCTATTCCCAAAGAACTCTTTACTATCGGGTATAATTATGTCATCTATATACTTATTTTGTTCCAGCCACACACCTCCTTCACTTTCCTCTATCTTTATACCTATGTATTTAAATTCTGACACTTCCTCAGTCCCTATCTTTAATCTGTTTTTGATACCCCGGATTATGTTTTCAAAGAATTCCTTGTTGCCTCCAAAACAAAAGTCATCTACATGAGTACACATTATTCCTATCAAGTTTCCTTCTTTTTTCCAAAAAAAATAGTGCTGGTTCCAACTTACTCTTTACACCCCCTAACTCAGATATAATCTTAACTACTTTATCAAACCATACCCTAGCTGCATCCTTTAGGCCGTATACTGTTTTCTTTAACTCCCATAACCCTGTCTCCTTAGCTTCTTTCGGCGGGGTAACCCAAACTTTTCTTTTGATCCTATCTCCCTGCAAATAAGCTGTTTTAATATCGATTGAGTTGCATTTCCATCCTTTCATTTTCATCAGTGTTAGGCACATCCTCAGTACTTCTCCTGAACACGTTGGAGATTCAGTTACCAGCTCCTCTCCTTCCTCCTCAAAACCCCTAGCAACCAATCTAGCCTTACACACTGCTTCTCCATCTTTAATTTTCTCTGTCATAACCCACCTTAAAGAAATTCTCTTTTGACCTTTATCCTTGACTCTTTTAAAAACCTCATTTTCTTCCCAATTCTCAATTTCAAGCAATTTCGCCCTCAAAACCCTTTCACTTTCCAAACTATTACCTAGCCATACCTCCTCTTGATCACTGATCTCTTCCACATCTGTCATATCTCTAAAATCAATCCAACTTTCTTCTCCATTTTCAACATTCTGTACATTATAACTGTCACTCCACTTTTTGCTCTTTGCTTTTCCGGCTCTACTGAGTATCTTTACCTTCACTTTCTCCCCGTTTTCCCTCTTTGTTGCTTTATATCTCTTGCCTATCTTAATTGTTACTACATCCCTCTCCTCTTGTTCCTCTGGTTCCTCCTCTATTACATCCTCTTCATCATGATCTCTCTCTTTTTCCTCTTCTTCCTGAATTCTATCGTATTCCACTTCATAACCCTCCTCTTCCTCATTTTCGCTGTTATAAGAAATACTCTTATCTACTGTTTTCTTATCTTCTTCTTCATCCCCATCATCTTTATCCATCTTTTCTGTCTCCTCATCTACCTCTTTTTGACCACAACCAGCTAACCTAGTAATGTGCACTCTTGCAATTTCTCTTAAAGTACCACCATGTTTTACTATTACAACCTTCCCATCTCTTCCTATAACTTTTGCAGGGCCTCTCCAATTATTATCTATTTCTCTTTTATAATAAACCTCTTCCCCAGGTTCTGCTAATTCAAGCTTATGTTCTCTTATTTGTCCTCTCATAGCTCTTTTCACTCTATCCTTCTGCTTCCTGCTTTATATGAGCCTCCCTTGCCTTTTGTATTCCTTCTATTGTTTCTTTTAGCTGTTCACTTTCTTTACCTATTACCCCCACACTTCTTTCTTCCTCATCAGTATTATTCGGTAGCTTGCCATTCTTACCAAACACCAACTGGTTTGGGGTGTATCCTCCTTTATCCATCAACCAATTCTTTGCTCCTACCGACCAAAGCAAGCAATATTCTTTGTGGCACCCCTCCTCTCTCATTTTTCTCATAGAATCTTTCAACAACCCTACCATCTTTTCACATCTTCCATTACTCCAGGGGCTCTCAGCTGCTGTTGCTAGTTGCCTTATACTGAACCTTTCACACATCAATTTCATCTCTTCGTTTTGAAACTCCAGGCCATTGTCACTCAGAATCCTTTCTGGAGCACCAAATATACTTATCCATCTTTCCAAGATCTTTCCTACTATTTCCTTAGGTTCCTTACTCTTTACCCAGCTTGCTTGACAATATCCTGTTCCTAGATCTAACATAACGAGAAATTTACTTCCTTCCAGTTCCCCTAAATCCATGGATATAGTTTCATTAAACCTTTTTGCCAATGATAACCCTACTGTGGGTCTACTGGGTGTCTTTTTATACCTTATACATATCTCGCAATTATCGCTCAACTCATTTATATCTTTCTTAATATTCCCTCAGCATCTCTTCTTCCATTTCCTCTCTGTACGCATCCTTAATCAAGTCCCCCAACCTTTCTTTACTTGGATGTCCGAATTGTACATGTAGTCTCGTTAATATCTTTTTCCTTTCCTGCTTATCTTCTAAACTACCTTTCACATTACCCTCCCACCATACTTTCTTTCTTTATACCTTTTCTTAAACTAATCCTTAAATGACCTCTTTCATCTACTCTTAACGGAACTCTGACGTTCCCAAAAGCCCCTATTGTCATTTCATAATTATTTAAA
>SEYY01000489.1:105400-112900 GCA_009176605.1 Armadillidium nasatum | reverse complement strand
TCCTTTCTTGTGATATTTTTTAGGAGGATCATATCTTTCTTAACTAGTGTTTAAGAGGTTGTGTGTTTTGAGGCTCCTTCATAACTTTTTCAACCTACCCTAATTTCCATCAAAATTTACAATATGTAAATCATTAAGGAATGTAAATTATTATGAAATTTATTAAGGTAAACTTTGGTTCTACTCACACAGTAACTCTTGAAAGAGTGAATCAAGTTCTCATTTAATCAACTCTTGTCGCTTACTAACTCACCAATCTCTCTTCTTTTACTCTGACAATCACAACAGACGTTATGCTTCTGAACACTCTAATCATCTACTTCTTTGAGAAGGGTTTATGATGGTTGTCTCTTCAGCTTAGCCTCTCTCTGATACCAGACAGTTGCTAACTTATTGTCTAATGGAAAAGTCAGGAACGCTTTCTTCCTTTGATTTGCATATTTGTTAACTTTGCAAAGTACTCTTTCTTCTACATATTAGTTCTATGACTCGCATATAAAGAATGCTAGGAGATTATACTGACTAAACCTTTCCTGATTTTACATTATTCCTGAGGACAGTAATCATTCTGAGTTATAAAAATTGTATCATTATCTCTTAATAATTTAAAACTTTCTTATTCCTTAAAAAAAAAAATATCAGTATCATATGTTATAATCACCTTAGAATTCAGCTTCATAAACAAGATGACAGAGATTACCAGTTTGAGTCTGGAAACATATCAATTTCTCAAAACCTTGCAGAAAACAGTGGCATAAATTTAATGTTCCTAACTATTTTAGTAAAGTATTTGAAAATTAGGAAATTAAATATTTAGAAAATTATAGTTTATTTAAGCTCAGATTACATAGACAGCTGGAACAAGAAAAAATTTTTTTTTTTTTTAAATTGCTTAATATGTACTGAAGCATTTACAAATATGGCTTAATTTTTACACAAACATATTTATAACATTAACAAGTATTGGGTTATCATGTGAAAAACATGTAAAGATAAGAAAAAAGCCATAACTACTCTCTAGTAAGGAAACGTAAATACTAAAATATTAGTTAGGTATGTGTTTACCAGAAATATTTTACTTTGCTTCTCAGTTTCAATAGAAATTGATTTAATGGAGTTTTAATATTTTATATGTCATGCAAATGGACAATAATTATAAAAGGGAAATAAAGTATAAATAGATTCATCTAGCATGTGATTTCAGATTATCTCATTATATCTCACCCCTCAAGATGGGAGCGACTGCACAAGTAGAACCTCAATATCCACTTTCTAAGACGCAGTTAGATAAAAGCATAAGAAAACTTCTTAGCAAAAATGTATTTATTCGGTAAGGTAATGAATTGCAGCCAATTCTCCTAAGAAGAATGATCAGTTAATCAAACTAAAAAGTAGAAAAGCCTCAGAACAAACGCAAAAATTCAGTTTATGTAATAACTCTTCGAAAAATTCTGTGCAAATACCTATCTTTCTAGTCTTTAAAAATTTGTGAAAAAACTAACCTCTTACCAATAAATAGCAGCACTCAGACATGTAAAGTATAACATATCATTGTCAGTAACTCAAAACTAGAAAGTACCCAAGAGGAAATTGTTTTAAATGACGAGAGTAGAATTGTATAAGTTATTGAATAAATGACACCAATATTATTTATAAAGTGTTGATCAAAATATATCAAAGTAAAACGAGAATAAGTTGTTGCCATGGTCATTTTCATGTGTTTAGGGAAGTAATACATCTGCAACATAGTATTAAGTGATTTTGTTTGTGTTAAACTTGGGAAAGGAATTTACCACATCCTTTGGAAACTAAAACACACACTTAAGAAGAATGCCCCCAAGGAATGTTATTTTTTAAACCAGAGGACCTCTTGCTCTGGTCTCTTCTAAAATAATTTGAATGTTAACCTTTACCTTATCTTCATCTCTCTCTCTCTCTCTCTCTCTCTATATATATATATATATAATATATATATATATATATTATATATATATATATATATATATATATATATATATATATATATATATATATATATATATATATATATATATATATATATATATATATATATATATATATATATATAAAGTGATACGACGATTAATCATCATCGGCATATTTTCTCCCAATTGTCATCATCAATTTTCTGCCGATTATTTTACATACATTGGCATATAGATATCTTTGCCCAACCTCTGTTATTGAGAGTGGAAGGCTGTTCAGTAATGGGGGTCAAATGTACTCTCCAAAACAAATTCGAATTACCCCAGAAATTGAAGAAAACATCGAGCTCTAAATTTAAAGTACTAAAATTTTGCATATCTGCCCGTAGTTTCACATTATTTAAATTTTTAAAATCAATGTTGTGAAGGTACTATATATTAAATGTACATATATTTACACATTTGAATAAAGTTCTTAATAAAGATATTTAATTTTTCCTTATTTTAAAACAAAGTATTAAAATAATGGAAATTTTTAAACTATACTTTTTCATTGTAAAATTTTTTTTTAATAGTCTCATCACTAATATATATATTTATTTGGTTCCAGTCGTATAACCCTACAATCGAAGACATTTATGTTGGATATGTCGAAACTGAAAAAGGCAATCGAGAAAAAATGCGTTTTTATGATACTGCGGGAATGGACGTCCGTAATAGAACGATTCCAGCCCATTACCATACCGTGGCAGATGCATACATCCTCGTTTACTCTTTAACTGACAGATTGTCTTTTCAACTTCTTGTTGATATTAAGAAAGATATCGAGAAGAACAAAGAGAAGAAAGATGTAAGATGATTTTAATAATTTGCATTTCTTAATCTTTCAACAATAGTAAAAGGAATTTATCAGTAGTCTTCGAAAATTCAAGATTTTTTATTAATTTTCTTTTAGTATAACCCAGTTGACATAGTTTTAAATGAAAAGAACAACTTTTTTTTTTAAATAATTAAAATAGATTTTCGTCATTAATGTATAAAATAGCTTTTATTAGTAAATGAAGTATTGTTGATACTGCAATATGTCATATGTGTAATTTGGGGGTTATGACACTCTTATAATTAAGTTTTAAAAAAGTTTCGTCGGTAAAAACCAATGGTAATTTTAAATGAACAAAAATGGTTAAACATTTGGAATCAAGGCAAATAAAACTTAGTTTGATATAAAAAAAATTTAATTTTACATATGACTTATTGCAGAAGTAAGTTTCGAAATATGCATAATTTTAAGTATTTTTTTTTTTCTTATTAGGTACCTTGTATTGTAATAGGAAACAAATTAGACTTGGTTAAAGACCGTGTAGTGGACGCAGAAATGTCTGAATCTTGGGTTGCAGCTGAACGATTAAAATACTGGGAAACTTCTATATTTGATCGTCAGTCATTAATTGAACCACTTGTATTTTTATCATCAAAATTAGCACCTCAACCAAATAAGACAACTTTCCCTCAGTTGTCAATTAGCAGGAAAAACAAGGAGTGATATTTCGCCTCGCAAAAAGTTAACTGATAAAAAAAAAAAAAGTTTGTACCTAGAATTTGTATCCTTTTTATTTATAGTTAATTTAAGATTTCATTAGATAACACCAGGTTTTTATAAACATCCTCGCATTTTATTTAGGTCTTTGTAGTTTTTATTTTGGGTATCGTTATCATGAAAGATGTAATATAATAAGATATATTTCTCCACACTTACATTACAATCCTCGCACTATTAACTGCGAAACTATCTTTTAAAGGTAAGGGTCACTTTAGGTTAGTTTGGAGGCAACTAGTATAAAAACATTTGGAAAACGCATTAAAATTAAGAATTTTGAATTTTCAGTAAAGAATTATTTTCAAATCTAGTTTTAAAATAAAAAATTGAGCTTAAAAACGGATATATATTTTTATTTTTACATAATAAAAAAAATTTTATATACAAAATTTCATTACCTTTAATGACCTTTCTATTTTTTTTCTTACAATTTCCATATATATATATATATATATATATATATATATATATATATATATATATATATATATATATATATATATATATATATATATATTATATATATATATATATATATATATATATATAATATATATATGCGTCATCACTTTTGTAGCAGTCTTAAAAAGGGATTTCACAATCCTCTAGTTAAAGCAACGGAGTGACGATGACAGAGGCAACAGGATATTTCCCACGATTTTCAATATTTTGATTAAATTGAAAATGGAGAATTGAAGCATTATTTCTTCATTCACATTATCCTCTCTACACTCGTTTGAAAAAAAAAAAAAAACCCAAAGAGTATATTGCATTATAATATGAAGCAATATTTAAGAATATCAGATTTATCTGTCCAAGTTTACCAAGTCTTTTGCTAATTTGTTCATTTCTTCAACGCCTTCACAATGGTGCATAAAACCTTCAGGAATTTTTTCAACACCATAAAAAGCACCTGCAATGAACAGTAATGATGTAAATAAATTAAATTAAAAAATCCATACCCATGTATTCAATCTACATTTAGAAATTAACACATCAAAATATCTAACCAGCTATATTTCCAGCCATTGCTGCGATGGTATCTGTATCTCCACCAAGTGACACTGCATAATGTATTGTTCTCTGAAAAGGATTGTCTGTCTGCAAAATGAAACATTTATTAATTAATTTCTTTCTAAATCAGTCGAAACTGAAACTAAAAAATATATTCTAAAATCGTTCTGTGAATGTCAACAAACCATGCAATTATATAAAATCATTAAATCAAAACCTTTATATTATAAAACTAACAATACAAAGTATTACTATAGTAAAAAAACACACACAGTTAATATCAAATCTAAAATTAAGAATTGAAAAGGAAGAATATTCTTGTAGTTAATAAATTTAAAAGTAGTTTTTAAAACCTAAATTGTGAAAAACTTAGTACTCATTTTCTTTGCAAGAATAGTAAAATCTCTGAATTGGAAATATTATGTTTAAATAAAAAAAAAATTTAAATATTAAAGTAAATTATTATTATTATTTTTTTTACCTCTACGGCCTCGATTTGCTTCTGGGCTCGTAAAAATACATATATTGCAGTTGGAACAGAACCAGGCGCAGATATTTCATTTCCTAAACTGTCTACTACATCAGAAATGGAGACATCATTCCCTTTTTCTAATAAAAACTTAATCTTCTCCAAAGCAGAACAATAAATATATTCTGATTTTTTATTATGATCAATTATCCTGTGAAATGAAAATTAAACTAATATACAAATAAGAAGTATATCAAACTACTTTGATAATAAATTTAAATACATACTCTTCTTCTGTATATTTTTCAACCATCCTCATACAAGAAATGAGTCTTTCTACAAATGTTAATGGATTTATATTTTCTCCTTTGTGCAAAAGAGCATCCCGAATTGCAACAGCCTGAAATTATTATTCTTTAACTAAAACAACTATAGCAAGTAAAATTAAAATTACCATATATATATATATATATATATATATATATATATATATATATATATATATATATATATATATATATATATATATATATATATATATATATATATATATATATATATATATATATATATATATATATATTGTGGAGAAGGGTGAATGCCTAGAAAATTAAACCAGAGTTGAGGAAAAATCCAGAACCAAAGGGAGAGTATTCCAGCCTTTACCAGTGGAGTATATGTAAGACTGAGCATAACAATTAGATCTTGGGTCAGTGTAGGGCAGAGAAAGGATAAAACTGTGTAGAAAGGCGTGTCGCATGAACCCTTCTCAATGGAGGAGGCATGCGACTGAAGAATTAAGAAAGGTAAACCCTTCTCAATGGAGGAGGCATGCGACTGAAGAATTAAGAAAGGTAATGTCAATTGTAATAACGATAGTGTCAATGGGCAGAGAGTGAAAAAATTGATAAAACAAAAAAAGTCCTAGACCAAAGATATAACAGGTAGTAAAATTGAAAAGCAGATTTGCCTGCCGCAAATTTTGACTTACGTTTTATTTATCATATTCAAATAAAAGAAATTATGCGATTTAAAAAAACAACAAAAAAGAAAAACTAGTCTTTTTCTTGATAAAATCTTTGATTATTATGAGATTTCGGTTTCTTGCAAATAATAATAAAAATTATAATTGAAGCTTTTACACAATTTTCCATTCTTTAAAATTTCGGTATATATATAACATCTACAGAGCTATAGAAAACGCGATTATGATGGTAGTAGTCACGTCGATGTCAATCTTTTATTATTGAACGTATATAAAAATTTGCAAAGTTTGCTAATAGTTAACTTTTGACTCCAATTTTTTTTCTGCAGTTATTTTATTTTCATTATACAAAAATAATTCAAAACAAGAAAAAAACCTAAGTATAATATATATATATATATATATATATATATATATATATATATATATATATATATATATATATATATATATATATATATATATATATATATATATATATATATATATATATATATATATATATATATATATATATATATATATATTATATACCTTTTTTTACCTTCTCACCCCTGACCACCCCCTGTTGAGGCGGCCACACTTCGCTAATGAAGCCTCCCGCCGCAGTCGGTCTCGTCCAGAGATCTTTCAAAGAAGTGATGCCCCAGAAGATTTTGGGGCGACAGTTGGAGGAACAGTCTAAAAGAAAGTGATCTACGGTCTCCTGGGCCCTTTTGCATCTGGTACAAGTGGAAGATGTTGCCTGGTTTAAATTGAAATTGTGTTTGTAATGTTGTAAGTTTGGGTGGTGCCCGCATCTCAATCTTGCTAGTGAGATTTGTAAGTGTCTTGGGAGGTTGTTGGAATCGGGGTTTATTTCGGGAGGGGGTTCGTTAAGGATGCTGTTTGGAGGTCTGTTGATCATATATGAATGAGTTAGTTGAGTGTGTATATGTTTGGTTGTTGTGGTATTGGGGGGGGGAGGGGGAATGTGATTTAGGATCCGTTTGTAAAAGGCTCCGGTGGACGATGGAGGTTGTTTTAGTCTTTGATTGGTAGGTTTGAGGAGAGTTTTATGACATGGTTTTATGACATGGATGTGTGGGCAGACGGGTTTTTGCATAGAATTGGGTGCCTATCATTTCGAGGTGGTTCCTTATAGGTAGTATCTTGGTTTCGTTATGAAGGTGTTGTTGAGGGGTTGTGGGTGTGCAGCCGGTAATGGTACGAAGGGCTTTATTTTGTGTTATTTGGAGTGTCGTTAAGTTTTGGTCGGAGAGCAGAGGGTGCCAGATGGGGGAGGCATAGTTGATGGTGGGGCGTATAAATTGATTGTAGATTGCAATTGAGGTTTGTATGTTGTTGTGTTTGTCAGTGTTGGCCACTGTTTTGAGGATGTTGAGTTTTCTGGTTGCGGCTGTGGTGGTATTTTGAATGTGTTTGGAGAAAGTGAGGTGAGTGTCAAAATATATATATATATATATATATATATATATATATAATATAT
>SEYY01000489.1:60400-97900 GCA_009176605.1 Armadillidium nasatum | reverse complement strand
TGTATACAGTATAATTAACTGGAACAGTTGTTCATTTCATTTAAGTCCCCAAAAAGAAGAGAGTGGAATTATTGGCTGGATATTATCTAATCTGTTATGTAGATATTACTTTTGCAAAGGAGAAGAAAGTAAATGAGAGTATATTTTATCCTGGAGCTCGGTGGGTGATATGTAGTAGATAAAATAGGTAATGACTAGTGACATGTTTGATACAAATAAAGGTTGAGTTATAATTAGCTAGAACAAATGATATAGGTCTTCATTATAAAAGATCAGACAGGTCTCATTTGGAATATGAGATTGACTCAGTAACTGATAGATAGTGGCAGTAAGGGTGTGATTTCTAGGATTTTACCTACAGTAGACTGGAATGAACTGATAGGTTCTTAAATATAAATAAAGAGTTAGATGTCCATCAAGTTAGCTAAAAACTTTTCATGAAAGATTTTTTAAAGGACAAATCTTGGAAGACAAAACGACAAATAATGACAGTATAAATATTTATTAATGACTGTGTAAAAATATATTTATAAATGTAATAAATAAATCAAAAATGAAATATTATTAATAAATTAATTAAATAAAAAATAAAAATATATAAATTTAAATTATTAAATTAATAATTAACAAATAAAAATAAACATACAAATTATTAATTAGCAATAAATAAATAAAAAAATAATGAGTATATAAAAAGCAACAATAGGTAAATAAATTAAGAAAATAAAATAGTTAAAAATATTAAGTAATGAATAAATTAATACGTAAATAAATAAAAAAGTAACATTAAATTAATTCAATTAAACAATTTTTAATAAAGTTTTCTGATCTAAATATTAAGACATCCAGTTTAGCTCACGTAATATTTAGTTTCCCTATGGTAGTGGTAAGTGTATGTAATTGTCAAATTTTTGTGGGTGGTCTTCATTCTTGAATAATAGGTCTCAAAAAATTAATAGACAGTTATAATGACTTTACTTTTTTTTTTTTTTTTAATAAGGTTTTCTGACCAAAATTTTGAGGTGTCCAGCTTAGTCGATGTAATATTTACTTTACTTAAGGTAGTCGTAATTCTATATATATAATTGTCAGATTTACGCTAGCAGTATGCATTCTTGAATAGGTCAAAACATTTAGAGTTAGTGATTCTGAATTAATTTCTTTTCTTTTTTTTTTTTTTTAAGAGGATTCTTTAATCTAAATTATTAATTACTTATTATCTTAATTATTTATGTATGTATTTATTTATAATTTAATTTATTTTATTGCCTTTTAATTTCTATTTTAATTTATTTATTATTTTATGGATACCTTATTTATTTATTTATTAATTTTATTCACATATTTAATAAATTTTATTTCTTTATTCATTATGGCAATTTATCTTATTACCAATTTTATTTATTTACTTATTAAATTTTTAATTATATAAAAAAAAAAAAAAAAAAAATTTATTAATTTATTTTATTACCTTTTTTTTTATCTTGTTAATTTATTAATAATTTATATATATATATATTTAATAATTTATTTTATTAATTTATTTTTTTTATTGTTACAATTTTTATTTATTTACTTTATTACTAATTTATTTATTTGTTAAGTTTATTTTTATGAATTTATACATTTATAAATATACTTTTACAATGTGAATATTTGTCCTTTTGTCTTTTAAAAATCTTTCACTAGAAGTTACTTTTCAGAAAGTAGTTATATATTTCTAGAAAAATATAAAGTAAAAGATAATATAAACAAAAGATTCTTTCGTCTTATAAAATTTGTCCTTTTAAAAATCTTTTATTAGGAGTTTTTACTTTTCAGAAAGTGTTCAAGATATTTCTTATAATTATTGAAAAAAATGGAGAATAGTTCTTTATGCAAGGAATAGGATTCATTTGAGTCATAAATTAAAAATATCATTACTGCATCTTGAAGGCTTTCTGTTAGTAAACTAGGTAAGAATAAGCCTATGTAAGATTTACATAGTATTAATAAACAAGCCAATAATACTAATAATTAATAATTCATATGCTAAAATATGAATTCAACAAACATTTGGATATCCTATTTTCTTCTTCAAAAGGAGCTAACAGACCCATTAGAGTGGTGAAAAGAGAAGTAGTGATATTTTTTATTTTTAAGTGACCTATAACATTTGGTATGATAATAAAGGACTGGAAAAATACATTCACTGTGCCTATTTATAAGAAAGGTAGTAAACAAGATTTTTGAAATTATAATTCAGTTTGTTTAACATCTCTAGTTATTAAGGTTTTGTAAAAGTTGCAGAAGGAGTAGAAGGAAAGGAAGTACAATAATTAATTTAGATCCAACTGTGAAAATATGTAAATATAAATTATACATTTCCTTGAGCTCAACAAATATCAGCATTGCAGTGTATGAAGGATCATCCTTTCTCCAAAACTGACCATATGTAGGTTATTACTGCAGGAAAGTGAGATATGTGTATAAGGGGGAAAAGGGGAAAAGAGAAGGGACAGGTACCACGAGTAGCAGAAAATGTAAAATTTGTGAAGGAAGATACAATGTCTTACAGGAAAAGGAATTATACTTATTCAGACGATGAAAATTATAATTACATTGAAAAAGTACCTAAAATTATTTGAAGGAATTGTTAAAAATTTAATGAAGTTTCCCTTACAAGGAAAGGAATTATACTTGTTCAGACGATGAAAATAATTACAATAAAAAAGTTCCTAATATTATTTGAAGGAACTGTTAAAAATTAAATGAAGTTTCTGAGAAATAATTCCCTCCACCTGAATTCCAATAATGAAAGTTCAGACTTAATCAATGATGCAGAAACAGGTAAGAAGAGAAATGCCCTCAAAGCTATTTGAAGGGCCTATTTTAAAGAATATTCAACTTTTTCAAATTAGAAGTTGCTGAACTACCATTCAAGATACTTGCATAATCTAGTTAATTTCTAACATAAGTGACAAACATGCAGGAGGGAGCTACAAGAACCCCATGAGATTCCTGTCAATCTCTTCAGAAGATTCAGTATCCTGCTTCCAATACCCTCTATATAGTCAACGTGATGCTTCTGCAAGTCAAGTAAGGTCCATCCCATATTAAACCAAGAAATATATTTCATAACAAAAGGGATCTACCCACCATGAATAGACAGAGTTGGAAGGTAAAGAATTTTTCTCTTAGGGCAACACATGAAGCTACTTTTTCATGAATTGATACCCAATCCCACAGAAGCACACCATGTAAATTTAGTGCAAAAGTTATCACATTGTGATACCGGTGTAGTGTGTCATGGTTGGATAAAGAGATGCTGAAGAAGAATAGAAGTCCTAACAGTACGAAAATGCAAATGAGCCTAAAATACATTTCAGGTTTCTAGATTCTTACATTTCAAGTTTCCACCATTCTTTAATAAAACAATGCCAAGTTTTTAGACTGTTCTGCAAAATTACCCAGCCCAAAATTATTTTACAGACTTTATAACAATATACAATATCTGATTTCAGACTGGTGATGAGTACAATAAATAACATAGTCTGTGGATATAAGCAAGTGTACTAATTGAACTTTCGGTGTTTTCACGGTCAAGATTCTTTAAAGATCTTGAAGATTGCTAAAGCAAAGTGTTCCATGACCTTTCCCCACGAGTTTTGCAGCAGTAATTTTCTGCTCGCTGAAGAAAAAAATGAAGATAGAAATTTCTATCTTTAATTTTCGCTGAAGCGATCTTGAATGGTCACGTGATGTAAACAAACATGGAGGAGTCTGGCCAAGGCTTATAATAAATAAATTCCTTTTATAAACATTATTACTTAGATAGATTTGTATGCAAATTATTCCGGATAATTATTTTACCATATTCGGATCATTAATTTGTTTTAAATAAAGCAAATTAATTTATTTTCAATTCGGAATTTCATTGGTTCCAATGTTTTCAAAACCCTAGTTTGACTCGTATTTTTAATTATATTTAATTACATTTTTACGCGAAACTGGTAGTCTTCTCAACAGGGTTTATAGGGCTCTATGGGATCAGGAACTTCAACCATTCCTGTTTACCTCTCACTTGGGACAATTCAGGGTGGATTCTTCTGCTCATCCACATACATATATCAATTATAACCGGAGACTGGATACTGCCTTCACTAGATTGCGAATAGGCCATACGAAATTGAATTCTCACCTCTGCAGATTGGGCATCACAAGACAGCCTTTCTGTCCTTGGTGTCCCACCATGGTTAGAGGACATCCCACACTTCCTTCTCCACTGTCCAAAATATCTAATAGCTAGATCTCTTCTTCTTCAAAGCTTGTATCCTCTAGGTCATTCAGTACTTACCCTCCCCATACTGCTTGATGCAACAAACACACCTCTGCAATACAAGAATGCAGTTATTGATGCTACTTGCAAATTCCTCCTCCACACTGATGAACTTCAAAGACTTTAATCCAAGTCTTCTGTTGGAAAAGGACCATGGGCAAGTGATGGAACTTCCGTGAGCTCATCAACACCCAAGTAACCCAAGTAAGTAAGTAATTATATTTATACTATTTTATCTTATATTCCTATCTATGGCCTATATATCTGATATTAAATTAAGTGATTGCTAAAATTAATTAAATGACTGGGTAAATTATATACCGTATATATATATATATATATATATATATATATATATATATATATATATATATATATATATATATATATATATATATATATATATATATATATATATATATATATATATATATAGGTAAAGGTTAAGAATCTTTCTGACCTTCGATATTTATATATCGAAACATCGATATGCCAATTCAAATTTTTTGATATTTGTTGTTATTATTTAGTTTTCATTTCATGTATGCTATTATTGTTATTAAGTTTTATAGCGAACTTAGTTCGACTTATCATAACCTGAACTGCCGAAGTTGCCGAAAATAGAGGCCTAACCTATAAAAGAGTGTGGCCGCGAGACGAGACCTACTGCCATCAAAATATTGATATTTTTAAAAATATCAATATAAAAAATATTGATATATAAAATCAGAAAGATTCTTAACCTAAGCCATATATATATATATATATATATATATATATATATATATATATATATATATATATATATATATATATATATATATATATATATATATATATATGCACCTTAGGCATTGCCTTATTTTTGGAGAACTCATAAGAAGTATTTTCATAGGTTCAGCATGAGTCTGTACTTTAATAGGTATATTAAAGGAATATCTAAAAATTTCTGCAATTTCAGAATTTTTGTTTTAAACCTATAAACTTTTTGATATTAAGAATGAATTAAAGTTAAACAGCACTTAGTATGAAGATCAAAGGTGTTCTCATTGATATCACTGGAGTTCTTTATGAATCTGGAGAAGGTTTTGGACATGTTATTGAAAAAAGTGTCGAGGCTATTCAAAGGTAATAAATACTATAAAGGAAGGTGAATTCTAAATTTTTTCTATAAGCTTCTTGATGTAGATTTATATTTAAGTATATATATATATATATATATATATATATATATATATATATATATATATATATATATATATATATATATATATATATATATATATATATATATATATATCCCAGGGAGATATGTGATAGGATTTTGTGCGAGCAGAAGCATTTACTACATTTATTAGAGAGAAAATATTTTATGTCTATTCATGTAACTGGCTGTTAGGCACTTTCCTAACCCATATATATATATATATATATATATATATATATATATATATATATATATATATATATATATATATATATATATATATATATATATATATATATATATATATATATACACACTTTTCACCCTTCCCACTCTCATTGAGTGGCATCCTCCATAATTCCCTAACAAATTTACATACACCCTACCTCTCATCCTCCTTCACCACCACCCTCCATCTCACTCTCTTCCACAAGTTTTCTTCCCTTGTCTAAGCTCAATCTCCCTCTCTAAATCTCCCTCACCACATCCATCCATCTCCACTTTGGCCTTCTTCTCCTCCTTCCCCCCTCCACTTAGGATCTAAGTACTTTGCTTGCCTTCCTGTCTTGATTCATTCTATACACATGTCCAAACTGTCTTAGCACACCCTCCTCCGCTCTATCTACCACACCCCTACTCTATCCACGCATCTCCCATATTCTTTTGTTTCTAATTCTATCTACCCTTCTCAAACCACATATCACTCTCAATACCTTCATCTCAACACATTCAAACTTTTCCTTGTGTGAGCATTCATCATCCATGTTTCTCATACCAGTATATTACAGATGGCAAACATATACACTCAAACATTCATACCTTTACTTCCTTCGATATTCTCCCCTTTCATATTTTCTTTAAACCCCCATCACTTTCAATTCTTCCGTCTACCACTATTTTTATTTCCTTCTCCATCCCTCTCCCCTCTTTACCTTCCATCAACATTCCTAGATATTTGAACTCTTCCACCTCCTAAAGTATCTAATAATGCTAAAGAAATATGGATTTAAATTTGCAAACAAAATGATTGTGATGAAATTATCAACTTTCAAGGTATTATAATCATTCGATGAAAATGAAACTTTTAGAATTTTTATATAATTTTTTTTTTAAAAATCATATTAATATTATATTAAAAATCAAATTTGAAATAAAAAAAATAGCTGTGAAATAACAAATACCAAGGACGGTATACCCATTTTAAAATTACTAATTCATATAAAATAAAAAAAAGATCTTTTCAAATTGAAAATTGATTATTTCAAAAATTAGCAAGTGGACCTCTCAATAATGCATGTAAGGTTGTGAAAACCTATCAGAAGTTTGTTTCTTCTCTTGTACGACTGTGAATTGTATGATCTATAATTGACACTACCTTGATCTCAATATATATATATATACGGTATATATATATATATATATATATATATATATATATATATATATATATATATATATATATATATATATATATATATATATATATATATATATATATATATATATATATATATATATATATATATATTACTACTGCTAGTTTTAAAAGTCTCATATTTTTCATATTGTCAACATTCGTTTTTCTATTAAGAATATTCAAAAGTTTTATTGATAAAAAAATTCTGATTATATATACTTTATTTATAAGCAACATAATATAATAATAGCAATTATTATATAAATTAGATTACAGTCTTCTGGAGTACCATTTCGTCTGTTGACAAATGAATCTTCCACCTCAAAAGAAGTGTTATTGAAAAAACTTCATTACCATGGTTATAATTTTAATGGAGAAGATATTTTTAGTCCTATTCCAGCTGTAAAATCCATTATTAAATCTAGCAATTTAAGGCCTTACGTTCTAGTCCACAATGATGTAAGTTTCATATATATATATATATATATATATATATATATATATATATATATATATATATATATATATATATATATATATATATATATATATATATATATATATATATATATATATATATATATATATATATATATATATCCTCTGGTGGGCAAAGGCCGGAGCCCTACCAAATTCCACCGGAGTTGGGAAAAAACGTATCATGGTCGATGGAGCCCGACATGTCCATATACATGGCATTTGAAAATATGCAAGTCAAAGGAAGTTGGGAAAACAGATAAAGGGAGTGTGTTCCAGACTTTACCAGTAGAGTATATGTAAGATTGAGCATAGCAGTTAAGTCTGGGGTCTGAGAATTGGACAGAAAAAGAATGAGACTGTGTAAAAAGGCTTGTCGCACGAGCTCTTCTCAATGGAAGGAGGTGTGCAACAAGAGAGTTCAGAAGAGCAGTGTCCATTGTAATAAGCGATAGTAAGGAGAGAGTGAGTGACGCAACAATTCGACGGGCAGGGAAGGATTGAGAGAGAGTTAGTAAGAGAAGGAGAGTTGATGAGACGAAAAGCCCTAGACTCCACCTTCACAAGGAGAGCTGTATAAGTGGAACCACCCGAGATATATGAAGTATACTCCATACAGGAGCGAACAACACCCCTCTAGAGAGCAAGCAACTGGGGTGTTGTGAAGTAATTCTGAAAGGCGCCTCAGAAAACCCAACCTCTTAAGAAGCTTGTTTAGAGAGAGAAATAATGTAATCTTTCCAAGAAAGATCACGAGAAAAAGAAACACCAAAAATATTAAGGAGAGACAAAGATTTGAGTTGTGTGTTTTCGAAGAAGATATCATAGTTGTGTGTGGAAGATTGTGCCGAGTGGAGAGAGATGGAGTTTTTGAGGCATTGAAAACAATTATGTTTTCTCTGCCCAAATTTGAAATACGTGAAAGATCAGATGTTAGTTGCTCCAAGGCTACCCTTCTCGAGTCTATCAACTGCAGTTGGGAGGGACGTCTTTCAAACTGAAAGTAGTAATGAAGGGTGGAGTCATCAGCATAGGAGTGAGGTAATAGAGAGAAGGTCATTAATGAAAAACAGAAAAAGTGTTGGGAATAGGACAGAACCCTGAGGAACACCACTATTAATAGATTTAAAGGAAGAACGGTGGCCGTCTACAACAGCTGCTATAGAACGACCGGAAAGGAAATTAGAGAGATCACAGAGAGAAGGATAGATACCGAAAGAGGGAAGGTTTAGAAATCAAAGCTTTGTTCCACTTTATCGAAAGCTTTCGATATGTCCAGCGCCACAGCCAAGGATTTGCAAAAGAGTGGAGGACCAAGATCAGAGAGAAGGGAAAGAAGATCACCAGTAGAGCGTTTCTTACGAAAGCCATACTGTCGATCAGAGATAAGATTAGAAGAATTGAGATGCTTCCTAAATCTTCCTGTTAAGGATAAATTCGAAAACTTTAGAGAGAACGCAGGTCAAAGAATTGAGAGGGGTCCCCCATTCTTCGGCACAGGCTGAATGATCGCACGTTTCCAGCAAGAAGGGAAGTTTGAAGTAGAAAGATAAAAACGAAATAGTTTACCAAGGCAGGATGCAAGCTCGGAAGCACAAGTTTTGAGAACCACAGAAGGAATACCATCGGGACAATACGCCTTCTTAGTATTAAGCTCAGAGAGAGAGAGCAGAAATGACTTCTATAGAAGAAATTACAATTTTGGGCATAAATGAGTTGGAGGGGGTTGAAGGAGGAGATATAGCCCCGGAATCGTCAAAGGTTGAACCAGAGGCAAAAGTTTGAGCGGAGTTCAGTTTTAGGAAAAGGCAAAGCAGCAGTTGTGCTGTCAGAAGATACTAAAGGAGGGAAAGAGGAAGAACCAAAGTTAGAGTTGACTTTTTTTGCAAAATGCCAGAAAGAACGTAAAGAAGAGGAGCCAAAGAGATTATTGCATTTTTTTTGGAGAAAAGAGTTTTGTGTTACGAAGAATAGATTACGGGTGAGAGATCAAAAGCTTGGTGCTGGTTTTAATAGATTCCATTGTTTTTTACTATTTGTTACTTCTTTTTAATTTTTTGTTTTTGTTTTAAAAGTTTTGCTCATAGGTTGATAATAGGGTTTATTGATGAAGTAAATATTATTATGGTGTTACAGTTCATTAGCCATTTAATTTTCGTATATATATATATATATATATATATATATATATATATATATATATATATATATATATATATATATATATATATATATATATATATATATATATATATATATATATATATATATATATATATATATATATATATATTAGGGATGGATGAAGTATCGGTATCGGTATATTTTAGGTATCGGTACCGGTATTTTTAGGTATTGGTATATTTTTAGGATATATATATTATTTCGGTATCGGTAAAAATTTTGGTATCGCTCCATCCCAAATATATATATATATATATATATATATATATATATATATATATTATATATATATATATATATATATATATATATATATATATATATATATATATATATATATATATATATATATATATATATATATATATATATATTCAGGTTGTTAGCGAATTTGATGAATTTGATAATAGTGACCCAACATGTTTAGTTCTGGGAGATGCAGATTCAGAATTTAGCTTTCAAAACATGAATAAAGCATTTAATGTATTGCTTTCAATGAAGAAACCAATACTTTTTTCTTTGGGAAAAGGGTACTGTAAACCTTTTTTTCTGTTTGAGTATACAATTTTTATCCTTTAGGAACTTTTGCTTGAAATATTTGAGATTTAGATATTTGGAAAATTGGAATATGTTTGCTTAATGAACTGTTTTATGATTCTAGAAAGTATTATCGTCATAATAATAAGTTAGTGTTAGATGTTGGGGCCTTTACCGCTGCACTTGAATATGCTTGTGATATCAAAGCTACCGTTATTGGGAAACCATCTGCTCAATATTTTGAAGTGGCCCTTAATGACTTAAATGTATCACCGAATGAGGTAAAAGCCCACGTTTTTAATATTGTTCATGTATTATATTTTGGCTTAACATTAATATCTGTATTTTTCACTTAAGGCAGTAATGATCGGCGATGATATCAATTCAGATATTGGAGGAGCACAAAAATGTGGATTAAAGGGTATTCTTGTTAAAACTGGAAAATTTACTCCTGAAATCTTGGAAAGTTCTTCGGTTACACCAGATTTTGTTGCAGATAACCTTTGGCATGCGGTTGATTATTTGTTGAGTAATGATAATTAGGATTTTATATGCATTAAAATATATATTTTTAAAGAAAAAAGAATTTACAGAATATTTTAAATTGTTTTGCAAAGGAAATTTTATAATTAAAGTTTTATTAAATTTTATCTTATTTGTAATGTTTTACTTTTAGCTTTTTTGATGGTAAAATAGGTAATAATTTCTATATCAATATAATTTCCATCGTTATTATGTACACCTGCACCATTCATTATACAATTAGTGTTTTGTTTACCACACCTTGCAACTCCAATGTGGTGTTTAGTAAAACTTGAACTTAACTGTGTATAGAAAGCTGCTCCATTTAGACCTGATGCACAACAGTTACAGCTATTGATGAAAACGTCGTCAGTTTTTGTTTCCATACGTTCGGGTGTTTAAAAAAATTTTTAAAACTAATATTTGAGCAATGAAACTTTTTATCAAGTTTTATGTTAAAAATTTTTTTTTCTATTTGTGAAACTCTGAACATACATCAACGAAAATGTTTAATGCACAAGCTGTAGCTAAACGGGTGAAGGGAAAGTTCTCATGCAACAAATTATGTTCTATGTAATTAAAGTAATGCAGTACTGCTAGCGTATTATTAGTAATGAAAAAAATACTACATAAACCTAAATTTATGAACTGCAGTTGGTTCGAATTTCCAATAAAGGATGCAGGACGTCAATCTTATTCCTACTCTTGCCATCATTTCTAGTAGTATAGTCTTTTCTCCATTGCTTTACAAGATAACCACTTCCTTATGAGCACGATGTACTATTTTTAATCAGTCCATAAGACTCGAAAAAACAGGTTTGAAACTCTCTCTCTTCTGATAATTTTCTAGTCCTCCATTTTACAGACTACAATCTCGATTGTATAAAAATTTTCCTTGGGTAAATTTTTTATTGTATCATCAACTTCTTACAGAAAATTTTGCTTTTCAAAAGAGTCACGCAAATCGGTTTCTCGCTATTTTTCACATTCTTAAAGCTGGACTTATAATCTTTTAAGAAAATTTCTTAAATAACAATTTTTTCAAATCATTTCCATATTCGTGTTTTGTCTTTTCTCTTGAAAAAGAGCTTTTTCATACTCCTGTGATTCTTGAAAAATAGATATATATAGTTTTTATTAGTAGGGAAAATAGAAAAACAGAGATAATTGTCAGTTTTTATTGAAAAAATTGGCTTCATATTTATATTAATATGATCGAACGAGAACGAAACTTAAGTCATCCTCTTCATAAATAAAAAGACCTGATTCCCTTTTTCCGAGACTGGAAAAATAAACCAGTTTTCTAATAGAAAATTAAAACTTTTCATAATTACTCTGCAATATCCGTATCTAATTTGCGTCTTTTATCTTGTGGTGAAGAATCGCTCTTCTCTAATTCATTTTCTTCATAAGGTCTCTTTACTTTTTCAGATACAGACACAGAATTACTAAACTTAACAATAATGCAGGTCATATTGTCGCAACCGGTACCATCACCATGGGCGTCGGGTGATAAACAATGGTCAAACATCTGCAAAAATAAATAAATAAAAAAGTCATGAACTATTCATAAAATTTTCAAGGCATTAAAGTATACAAATAAGGCATACCCATTTTGAGATAAGGCTTTAGTAAAACGATTGCAAATAATAAATTTTACATTCAACTTCTTTTCAAGTTGTACCTTTTTAAAAAACACAGGAAATTAAAAAGTGACTATGCTTCAGTAATGAAAAAGGATATCCAATAACAGAGTTCCCGGGAGAAGCAAAGCTACTCAAGATATGTCATTGCAGTTACTTTATATTTTAGTCCATAAGTAACTAATATTCCTATGTTTTTTCATGTCATTGCAGTTACTTTATATTATTTTAGTCCACAAGTAACTAATATTCCTATGTTATTTTCTGATTTTTTGACGTGTACATCATAAACCTCTTTAAAAAAAAAAAATTTGATACAAAGATATTAATGTAAGTATACTGTATAGTTATAGTATATATTGCTTCTCAGATGATAATGTCTGACTTACAAACTTTTATAGTGGATTTCGCATGAGCTCTTTCAGTCATTTATACATGTGATGTTAATTTGTTATATTAACTTTCAATACGTCTTGATTTAATGTTAGGCCAAGATTCAACCAGAATTAGTAAAATGCAAAAAAAGAAAATCACAACGAATGCCATGACAAAAATTCCTCAAAGCGGATCTGCAAATGTAACTTCAAACCCAGGATTAGGTAATATGACAAGTAGAAAAGAAACTGGGATTTTTTTAATTCGGAGGTTGCTAAGAAAGAGAAGACACCACATCAATACTGGCGAGTCAGTCACAAACAATAAAAAATTATACAAAGACACTGAATCTCCTGTGCAATGTGGAAGACGATTCGGGGTTGGAGTACAAATGGATATTGTTCCCATCAATCACCAAAAGAGAGGCGGTAATATTGTAAGGATAACTTATAAAAGCAATCAGAGTATTTGAATATTAATTAATCTTCGGCATTGGCCCTTCGAAAAGTGTGTGGGTGTACATCCGTTTACAAATATGAGAATATTACTTATATAGGGTACATGAGATTCCTTGTATAGCTGAAGTAACTAATGTAAAAAATAAAAAATAAAAAATTCAAGCATTTTTGCAGTCACCCGAACTGTGACATAATTTCCAAAATAATTGTTTATATTAAAACCAAAAACATTTACATTGTTAATAAAAATAAAAGATTGGGGGAGAGTCTGAAACTGGATGTATTTTTCTGAAAGGAATGTGAAGTAGAGAGTAAGGTATATTAGTATTACATTACTCGTCTGATAGTGGTTTGTATGCTTTCAATATAAATCATTATTAAAATTATTCCATTATTTTTCAGATAAGGTTTGAATGCTTTCAATATAAATTATAATTTCACCACAGACGCAACTACTACTGATTTAGTTGATCGCAAAATATCTTCAAGCCATAAAAGGTAATTATTTTTATCATCATCAATACAGGGTAGTTAATTCTTCTGTAGCCTTAATCGAATCAATCAAAGAACATACATTATAATCTGATATTGTACATATGAAGATAACTAAAATCGTACAAACTGCAGCAATGACCAACTAAATACAGCAAAGGCAAGCCCAAAATTAACAGACCTATTACTCACTGCTGTTTATTTCAATAATAAAAATTAAAGTAATAATAAACACACCTCTTCTGCTATAGTTGATAATTTTTTGTGAGAGTCTAGCCTCTCATTGATAAAATCACACACTTGTTGAGAACTCATCGAATTCCAAATTCCGTCACAGGCGATGACCATAAATGAATCCTCAGGTGTTAGTTTTAAAGTTTGTATATCGGGAAGAGGACTGATCATCTGGTTAGCTGCGGTGTGATTTTTGTTTTGCTTGTAACTATGATCACCTGAAAATTTCAGATACATACCATATTAAAGATATTTATAAATAAAGACACCATACGAAACAGCTAGTCTAATCTTAAAAATTTCCCACCTACTAGTGAATCATTATACCAATTCATAAATTATATTGGTCTAAAATGCATAAATATATGAATTGTGTATATATTACCTAAAGCTCTTGATAAGTTTAGACCTCCATTAACTCTTCCATCGGCAGTGATTCTTCCACCTGCTTGCCTTATTCGCGCTGCTTCGAGTTCATCTTCTGGCTTATGGTCAATACTCATGTCGAGTGCCTGTCCATTGCGACAAACGACGCAGCGTGAATCTCCAACATTAGCTACATATAAGTCGTGTCCATTTAAAAGAGCTACACAAGCTGTACAACCACTATCGTATCCAGGCTGAAACGTTTACAAATTTATAGTGTAACTAAGAGTAATAAATTACCCCGAGTCAAAAAGTATATGGATTCTACATTAACAGACGAAAGAAAATTGGCCTGAAAAATAGAACCTGCAATTTCTCTTTCATGATAATAATAATAATGATTTGTTTATATTTACTTGAATTTGCTTCTATGGAAATAAAACAAAATGAAATAACTTAGGATACCAAAATGCCAGAATAATAATAATAAAAATATATAACAGCATTTAAGGAAGTAATGTATCACTTCCTAAGAAACCTACTAGGTTCTCAAATTCAAATAAACAATACTACTGCTGGTGTCGATTCTTATATATATATATATATATATATATATATATATATATATATATATATATATATATATATATATATATATATATATATATATATATATATATATATATATATATATATATATATATATACCTCCTCTCTCATATTCATTGGAAACTCATTGTACTGAATGTCCTCACTGCATTCATCATCATCCTCATCTTCATCATCCACGTCCTCATCTTCATCCTCCTCCTCCTCCTCGTCATCATCATCGTCCTTCATCGTCGTCTGAAGAGTTCTGTTCATCACAATTTTGATAACCCCTAAAAAATTAAATTTTAAATTACAATTATTATCTTCATTCCATTTCTATGAATGATTATTCATCCAATGAGCCTCATAACCATTTTCCACATATTTTGAGGTTGTATCAGCTGCAGACTCTCCTATTTACTAAAATTGGTTCAAGCAAAAATAAGTTTTAAACTGAAGAATGAAAACTAGTTGCCAAGAAATTTTCATTTATTCATTTTTTATATATTGAAAGGACAGAGCTTTTAAAGTTTTATACTAATATATATATAATATATATATATATATATATATATATATATATATATATATATATATATATATATATATATATATATATATATATATATATATATATATATATATATATATATATATATATATATATATATCTTACATGTTATTTTCGAAATTTTCATCATCTTCATCATCGTCGTCTTCGTCATCATAATCTTCATCTTCAAGAGAATTTGGATCTTTTTTAATCTGCTTATAAATCTGTTCTGCTTTAAGTGCAGCTTTCCTCCTTTTTTCATTTCTCTGAGCGACTTTCATTGCTTGAGCCAAAGCATTGCTAAGCAAACTTTTTCCTTTAGATTTACCTTTACCTTTCCCACTTTTAGATTCAGTTATTTGAGGTAGTTTTCCATTGACTTCTTTGTGTTCATATTTTGTCTCCTTGTCTTCTTCTGATTTTTCATCATTTATAGAAGAATCACAGTTTTCTTTGCCACCGCCTTCGTCTTTAATTTTACCATTGAACAATTTTGGGGAACTTTCTCCATTAACTAGCCCTGCATCAGCTACTAACACCTGATTTTCCTCTTCTTCTTTCGAAGAAGGGATTGAAGTTATTTTAGCATCTACTTCAACTTTAACTGACTTTTCTGAATCAGATTCAGAACAAAGGTTTTTTTTTTTAATATTTTCAGAAATAGAATTTGAACTAATTTCTTTAAGTGACTTCACAGTAGAGCCTTGCTTTTCTACTTCCTTTGGCAATCCATTGCAAAGACTAGCAGTGGTAATATTTTCCTCAATATGAGAAATCTGGACTGACTCTTCAACAGTTTTATTTGGAGACTTACTATTTTCTTCTATTAATGAATTTTCTTCACTACAAGTACTACTATTAATTTTACTAGAAGAGCTCTCTATAGAATTATTGGCAGAATCTTCAGGATCTGAAGAATCATTAACTTCATCAACCAAGGAAGAACTTGAACAACCTTCATTTTCAGAAAGAGAAATGGATTCTATTTTCTTTCTTGGTCTAATATTTGGAGACTGAAAATGCTGGATAGTATATATATATATATATATATATATATATATATATATATATATATATATATATATATATATATATATATATATATATATATATATATATATATATATATATATATATATATATATATATATATATATATATATATATATATATATATATATATATATATAAGGTTAAAACAGGGGTGGTACAACTGAAATAAAAATTTTAGGCTCTGAAGAACCCCCCAAAGTACAAATCAATTTTCACTGCCAAATTATTTTTAGATTTTTTTATTTTTTTTATTTTTTTTTTTTTTTTTTTTTTTTTTTTTTTTTTTTTTTTTTTTTTTTTTTTTTTTTTTTTTTTTTTTTTATTATATATATATATATATATATATATATATATATATATATATATATATATATATATATATATATATATATATATATATATATATATATATATATATATATATATATATATATATATATATATATATATATATATATGATTGTTTTAATGTTTGTTTTGCAGATGTGTAAAGAAGAGATCGAATATGAACATGAATGAATGAATGAAAAGTATTTCTATGAGAAGAACTGAGAATAAATCCTCAATGACTCTCATCATTGTAAATATATTTAATATTTTGTTTCTTCTTGGTTTCATCTCTTTTTGCATTATGTAAATAATTTATTAAGGATAATGAGGAGTGTTACGGTTTTTCACTTATATAGTTTTCTAGGCTTAGAGTAACTGTTAAATATCTTCAGAAGCAATATTATAGGCCTGGGAAGGTTAGGGTGAGGAATCCAAATTTTTCTGCTGACTTTGCAGTTCTTTTATTGTGTTGGAAGCAGTTAGCCAAGATAGCAGAAAAAGGACACTATCAGTAATTAATCATCTTTACTATATATCCCATTAATACTTAATACCAGAAAAGGAACCAAGGAGAAGATATGTTTTGTGTGTAATTAAAAAAAATTTTTGTTTCATTTCCAATTATTGAATTTATTAAATAGGGCATAGTTAATCAGGGAAAAAAAAAAAAAAAAAATATATATATATATATATATATATATATATATATATATATATATATATATATATATATATATATATATATATATATATATATATATATATATATATATATATATATATTTTATATATATATATATAAACGCCATCACACCCACAAACACACAAAACACCATTAAAACTATCAAAAACTCTCCAGCAACAGGACCAGACAACATATCAAATATTCACCTAAAACACCTATCCATCCACACAATCACATACATAACCTCCATCTTCAACAAATCCATCCAACTCAACTATATCCCACCACAATGGAAAAAAGCTTTAATCATCCCTAAACAAAAACCTGGCAAAGACCCTTCAAACCCCTCCTCTTACCGCCCAATCTCCCTATTATCCACCATCTCAAAACTTCTTGAAAAACTAATCCTAAATTCTATCCTCCAATTCATCCCACAACAAAACTTCCAACACGGGTTCAAACCCAACCACTCCACCACCACTGCACTTACCAACATCATCCAACCTATATTAAACGGACTAAACCATAAGCCATATCACAAAACTATATTAATAGCAATTGACATAAACAAAGCCTTCGATACTGTCCCAAGACATAATCTTATCCATAAAATCCTCCAATCCAACATCCCAACAGATACTAAGAAATGGCTATCCAACTTCCTATCAGGAAGAACCGCCCAAATACAACAAAACGGCCATAAATCACGTACCATCAACATAAAGAACGGAGTTCCCCAAGGAGCCATACTCTCCCCCACTCTATTTAACCTTTACACAGCAGACCTCCCACAACCACAAACAACTTTCACCCACATCACCTCATACGCCGACGACATAACTATAGCCACCACTCACACAAAGACCTCACCACCGCAACATCACTCACTCAAGACTACCTAACTCAACTCCAAACTTGGCTAGTCGAAAACAGGATGACAGCATCCCCAAACAAATCCTCCATAACCCTCATAACAACAGACAAACACATATCCAACACCCACCCACAAGTCCTACTAAACAACACCCCCATACCCTTCAACAAAACCCCTAAGATCCTTGGCCTAACATTTGACACTCGCCTCACATTCTCCAAGCACATTCAAAATACCACCTCAGCCGCAAACAGAAAACTCAACATCCTCAAAACAGTTGCCAACACAGACATACACAACAACATACAAACCTCAATTGCAATCTACAAACAATTTATACGCCCCACCATTAACTACGCCTCCCCTGTCTGGCACCCTCTGCTCTCCAACCAAAACTTAACGACACTCCAAATAACGCAAAATAAAGCCCTTCGCACCATCACCGGCTGCACACGCACAACCCCTCAACAACACCTACACAACGAAACCAAGATACTACCCATAAGGAATCACCTCGAAATGATAGGCACCCAATTTTACGCAAAAACACGCCTACCCACACACCCATGTCACAATACTCTCCTCCAACCTACCCCACAAAGACTAACACAGCCTCCATCGTCCACCGGCGCCTTTTACAAACAGATCCTAAATCACATCCCCCCTCCTCCCCCAATACCACAACAACCAAACATATACACACTCAACTAACACATTCATACATGATCAACAGACCTCCAAACAACATCCTTAACAGACCCCCCCCCGAAATAAACCCCGACTTCAACAACCTCCCAAGACACTTACAAACCTCACTTGCAAGATTGAGATGCGGGCACCACCCAAACCTACAACATTACAAACACGAATTCAAAATAAACCAGGCAGCATCTCCCACCTGTACTAGATGCGGAATGGCCCCGGAGACCGTGAAACACTTTCTATTACGCTGTCCTTCCAACTCTCGCCCCAAACTCTTCTGGGGCATCACTTCTTTGAAGGATCTCTGGACGAGACCGACTGCGGCAGGAAGCTTCATTAGCGAAGTGTGGCCGCCTCAACATGGGGTGGTCAGGGTGTGAGAAGGTAAAAAAAAAAAAAAAAAAAAAAAAAAAAAAAAAAAAAAGGTATATATATATATATATATTAGTGATGGAACGATTAATGATCATCGGCATATTTTTACTCAATTGTCAAAGGTTAATTTTCTGCTGATTAATTTACATATATTGGCTTATTAATATATCTCTGCTCCACCTTCTATTGAGATTGAAATACTGTTTAGTGTTGGGAGTCAAATATATACTCTCCAAGACGAATTCGAATAATCCTTGAAACTGAAGAAATGATTGTTTTTGCATCACAGTCTAAAAGCTAAAAATTTAAAGTACCAGAATTTTGCATGTCTGTCCATGTTCTCACATTTAAAATTTTTAAGATAAATTTTCTGAAGATGATATTATACCATATGTTATAATTACATGTATTAGCACATTTGAACAAAGCATAAAGAAATGATAATTTAATTCTTCCTTATAATAAAATTTTTAAATTTATTACGGTAATGAAAATTTTTAAAATAAATTTTTCAATTTCATTGTCATTGTCAAAAAAATTCTTAATTGTTGTACTAAATATATATAATATATATATATATATATATATATATATATATATATATATATATATATATATATATATATATATATATATATATATATATATATATATATATATATATATATATATATATATATATATTTGATTTTAACTCACTATAGTTCCATCTTCAGAATACTTTGCTATAACTTCTTCTAATGGCATAGATGCTTCCCGGCATAAATGATCTACTTCCTCCCCATCATAATCTGAATCTATAATGAAATAATGATTGTGAATATATATATATATATATATATATATATATATATATATATATATATATATATATATATATATATATATATATATATATATATATATATATATATATATATATATATGTGGTGGCCAAAGGCCGTAGGCCTACTAATTTCCACCAGAAGTGGAGAAATAACGGAATCTGGTCATTAAAGGCAGACATGTCCAGATGCATAGTGTTTGAAAATGTTTAAGTCAAAGGTTGTTGGAGAAACAAATAATGGGAGTATGTACCATACTTTACCAAAAGAGTACATGTAAGATTGAGCAGAGCAATTAAGTCTGTGGTGAAAGAGTTGGCCAGAGAAAGGATGAGACTGTGTAGAAAGGAGAGTCGTACAAGGCCTTCTCAATGGAGGTGGTATGTGACGGGAATTCAGAATAGCACTGTCCGTTGTAATAGCAATAGTACAGGGAGAGCAACGCAACAATTCGACAGGCAGAGACTGGAGGGAATTAATGAGAAGGAGTGTGATAAGATTAAAAGTCCTAGACTCCACCTTTTACATGAGAGATATATGAGTGGAAGCACTCCAGATGTGAGGCGTCCTCTATAAAGGGGAGAACAACGCCCCTATAAAGAGCAAACAACTGAAGTGGCTTGAAGTAATTACTATGGCACCTCAGATAATTAACCTCTGAGAATTTTGCTTAGAAAGAGAAGTAATATGATATTTCAAAGATCATGAGAAAATTAAACACCAAGAATATTAAGGACAAATGAAAAATTGTGCAAATTGTTTATATTGTGTAACTATGCTATTCTACATAAAATATTTAACCAGAATACAAAGTTTTATCAATGTAGTTATTTTGTGTCATTTACAAGGTGACATATTAGAAGATTTATTTGTTGTAGTATTAGCAGCAGCAGCAAAAAAAAAAAAAAAAAAAAAAGGTGTATTTATGAAACCATAAATCTGTGGAGCCCCAACCAAACTTTTTTTGAGGCTAAAACTTTGCAGGTTTTCATATAGAGCCCATATTTACATCCTGTAAAAATTTCATCAAAACTGAAGAGGGGTCACGCAGGATTTCTAGGTAACATGATATGGAATGACCCTATATATATATATATATATATATATATATATATATATATATATATATATATATATATATATATATATATATATATATATATATATATATATATATATATATATATATATATATATATATATATATATATATATATATATATAATGCATTACCATCTTTTTCCTTTGATCCAGCTATCTCTTTTAATATTGCTTGAACATCTGATTCAACCAGAGTAGAGTCAAAATCTAAGAAAGCATCTGTTAGAGCCTGTGAATATTTTCCATTTTTGTAAGACTCTGTCTTTTTAATGAATTCTGGTAATTCTGCTGCTGTATAAACTGCAACTTCACTTCCACCATGACCATCATAAACAGCAAACAATGCTTGATTTTCATCATAGTTTAGACAAGTATTATGAGCATCCTTAAAAGAAATATATATATATATGTTATTTATTTTTAAAATGAACTATTTTTTGATAATTACTAATTACAAGTATTTACAATATTTAAAGTTTTTATTAACGTTTTATTTTCTATACTTCAGAAAATATTTAAAACAAGTTACATATTAATGAATTTAGAACAGAATTGAAACAAGCTCTAATGATAAATTTTGCCAATTTTCACAAAATAATAATTAAATTAACTTACTTCTTGATAAATTCTCCATCCTTGCATAGAACTTGCTCCACATATCAAGATTTCATTATGTTCATCACTGCTAACCTTGTCAGTTACAGGTTTTGATAAATATGCTCCCATAATTTTCCTATGAAAAATTAAGTATAATTTTACTTCAAGGAAACAATCTTACACTACAAGTTAATACAGCAACGCTGCAATTAAAAAACTATGTGAAAAGTCTATATCATATACGTATATTATATATATGTATGATTTTATATTGTGACTATCCCTACTGTATATATATATATATATATATATATATATATATATATATATATATATATATATATATATATATATATATATATATATATATATATATATATATATATATATATATATATATATATATACTGTATAATATATAAAATTCTTGAAATAAGTTATAATAATTTAATATTTTAAAAGACATAAAACAATGTAATAAGTAATAAAATATAATAAATAATAAAGTAACGAGTAATAAATTACATTATCAATAGGTAATGTATTTTATTATGAATTGTTTTTTAAATTATGATTTCTTAAATTTCTCTTCTTCAATTTCCATTACCTCCTGTTCTGTATTTTACTATTGCACAGTCAATCCTCATTCATTGTCCTTGTGAAAGGTTGATCTTTATATATTTTTAAATTCTTTTCTAAAATCAGCTAGGATGTTTGAATTCTTTTACTTAAATGTTTATCTTTAAAATCATTATTTTATTGTTGAGCTGCTATTCAGGAGTTGACTTATATCCCATACTGGAGACTTTCTCAAACCAAAATTTTCTGATTTTTTTAATTTATTTATTTTGATTATGTTACCATACCTTTGGATTTTAACAAAAACTGCAATATAGCTTCATTCTAAGGAAATATGCTGAAAAATTTTCATAAATTTTGATCCCATATGTTTCTTTGATTTTTGCTGAATATTCAATCCAAACATATTTTTCCTTCTTCAAATTATGTTAGATAACTATAGTAGATTTATCCACTTATATTATTAAAAGCACTACTGAACAGCCATTTTAAATATTATGCAATGGTTAGTTTTCTCCCATTTCAATTTTTTGGTCACCTTTAATTTTCAAAAAAATTTAAAAAATACAAATTTGCATATTTCTATATACTTTCATGAATATAAATATTCAGAAAGGTTTATATTCCTCAAAAAAATTATAAATAGTTATATCATTTAATCCTGATTTTTTGTAACTCTCGAAAGTTGAAATTTTAGAAATTTTGGTTAGTTTTCCCCCGTCTTACATTTGATATATATATCTGGCAATTTTAACTTGATAGTACAAACCATATTACAGATTTTGAAAATCACTGGATGTCCAGTACTCTGTTATCAGGCAAAATTTGCTATCTGATCCATCCCTATATATATATATATATATATATATATATATATATATATATATATATATATATATATATATATATATATATATATATATATATATATATATATATATATATATATATATATATATATATATATATATATATATATATATATATATATTCACTAATTCAATATGAAGTCATGCAACACAGCTAGTAAGATCAAAATAAAATTCATATGAGTGAATGATAAAATTACTTGAAAAATATTACCTTAAGTATTCTTAGTTTCAGTAAATACCGTTGGAAAATTTTTATTTACTTTAATTTTCTGATTTAAGTTGCATTTGTTATTCAAAAAGTATTTCAAATTTTAAAAATTTGAGAATCTGAAGAAGAAAAAAAAAAAATAAAAAATTTATATATATATATATATATATATATATATATATATATATATATATTATATATATATATATATATATATATATATATATATATATATATATATATATATATATATAGTGATGTAGTAAGTCCACTGAATCTTTGTCCGAGTCCAAGTTCATGTGCAAGTCCCAAGTACTTGCAAATTTAAATGTAATAAAGAACATAGTAAATTATTGCACATAAGATATTTTTGGCATATAAAAATACGAAATCAAGATGATACTAATAATAATAAAAGAAATATGAATTTAGGTAGAAGTAACATAGCATCAAAGGAGACTGCGGCTGAGCATACTCAAATTTTGTCCTATATAATTTTTCCTTTAATAATAATGAATTGATTTATTATGTAGTACCTACAATAGTATATGCCCAAGGAAATTTTTAAATATGCTCTATTTAAAAATTTCCTTGGGCACGGCATTCTTCCACATATGTACAAGATACTTGGGGAGGAAATCCCTTCTTCCCACATCTATATAGAGAATACTCATCTCCTCAAACCTCTAAGGAACCAGTCAAGAGAACCAGTGAAGAGTGGGGTCCCACAGGGCTCTGTTCTGGGATCACTACTGTTCCTCATATATATAAATGATTTATAAGGACAAGTTAAATATGAAATGTTTCTACACAATTCTCAAAGCCTTAGAAACAAAATAGAGGAGTTGACTAGCTATTTCATAGAGGAGGATCTTGACATTGTTTGCATTACTGAAGCATGGGTCAGTGAGGCATTTTATGGAAACACCCTACAGGAATATGAAATAGACGATACTCATTTTACCTATATACCAACGTAGAGGAAGGAGTGATGGAGGTATAGCACTTTGTTAAAAGCAATACAATCAGTGTTAAAATGACATTAAAACAAATCCTGATGTTGAATCTGTGTGGGTAGATATTCTTAAGTAGGGATGGAGCGATACCAAAATTTTTACCGATATGGATACTTGATCCATTCAAATACCAAAATTTTTACTGATACCCGATACCTGAAAATATACTGATACTTACCGATATAGATACTTCACTCCATCCCTACTCTTAAGCATAATAAATCATATAGGATAGGGGCATTTAATAGAGCTCCTGATCAGAATCAAGTATTAGATAAAGAAATAGTAAAGAAAATCAAGGTAGCATGTCAAAATACTGAGAGAAACAGAGAGAGAGAATATGGCACATCGCATTAACTAATTCTGTTCTTTTTCAAGCATACTGACAACTTTGTATTATAGTACATTACAGAAAATAATAAAGTCAAAGGACAAATATGGCAACCTGGCATTTAATTATTTTTGTACAAATGAAAGACAAGCAAAGAGCAGTCACTTCATAATTCAAAGTAAAAAAAATATTTTTTTTTTTTTATTTTAAAAAAATTTTTTACAAATTTTTTTTATATATTTTAATTACTTTTCTAGTAAGTAAAAGTATGTGTAGAATGCATTTCAGCATATTAAAAATATTGTTAAAATACAGAGACTGTGTTGCATTGAATTCTTCCCCATTTTTCTTTTGTAAAGTTTTATTTATTTGGTGTTTCTGAATATAAATGCTCTTGGTATTTATGCAGTGTATGTCTCTCATTTTTTTTCCTGGTATTTAGTTGTTATTCAAAATATAAATTGGAAATGTAATTTATATTGAAGAAAATCTATCTAAAATGTGCTGAAAATCAAATTGGCTAAATTAAAATGCAGTTAAGGCAGTAGAAATAAACTTTGAACATTACAAAGGTTTGCTTTTATCTGTATCATTCACAGAAATTGGACAGAGGAACGTAATTGTAAATTATATCGACACTAATGTAGGAACATTTCCAAGTACCAAACTTCCCAAAAGTACAAGTGCCAAATTTTATAGTTTTTACAGTTATAAAGTATTTATAAAAAACTTGCAAGTATATATATATATATATATATATATATATATATATATATATATATATATATATATATATATATATATATATATATATATATATATATTTTTTTTTTTTTTTTTTTTTTTTTTTTTTTTTTTTTAATAACCAATTTTTAATTGGCACTTTTTTCCATATATTAATTTTGTAATGTAACAATTTTATTTTATTTTATTTTTAACTTACAAATATTGTCACAATAAACTTAATTATAAATATATTTGTTGGCCATTAAGCCTGCAATTAACCTTCAAGTCAAGGTTAGGTTAAGTTGAACTAGTTTGTTAGTGAAAAAAGTGAAAGGAAAAAACATGAACCATATATAAGATTTATAAAATAAATTGCTGCCACACTGGTAATATTTCAGGATTTGCTGTTACTTTTTCAATTTTTAAAACTCGATAACTTATTTCCATTTCATTTCTTAGATTTTTAAATATTTTTTATTTTTTTTGGTTATATTCTACAAATAATATAAATTTTTTTTTTTTTTTTTATTATATATATATATATATATATATATATATATATATATATATATATATATATATATATATATATATATATATATATATATATATATATATATATATATATATATAATATATATATATATATATATATATATATATATATATATATATATATATATATATATATATATATATATATATATATATATATATATAGGGACCCTTGTTGAAGGCCGACTATAGGGTCTCCATGTAGGATGACGGCTCGTAGGAAGACGAGTAGGGAGTTACCTCTTTTCTTTAGGAAGATGGGAGGCTTTTGGTATGCCGCCTCTTTTCTTTAGAGCCTCAGGAGGGTTGGTAGCCTTGGAGAGTTGGTAGCCTTGGATTGAAGGTTACCTTAAAAGGAGGAACCACAGTCGAGGGCAAATGGGCTGCCAAACTGGGTTTTCTTTTTGGTAGCAGAGGCGTTGGAACTTCTTCTTGTAGGAGCAGCTTCTTTTGGCTTCTGCTTGGGGCAGTTCGGTTGAAGTGGCGGTTTCTTCTTCGGCTCCTTGGATAAAGTGAAAGTTTACCACTTATTCTATACCTTCTGAAAATTATCTCAATATTTGGGAAGGTAGAAGAGAAGTAGATAGTTTTCCACTTTATTTTTATTATCTTTAACAAAAATGGCTTACAAAGTTATGATTTTTAAAGTTTTACAAATTAATATTGAAATAGTATAAAAAATAATATACATTTATATTATAAAATATTATTTTACAATATATTTAAAGTCTATGAAAATGATATAAGAAAAAGATCCAAAAGTGAATTAAGAATTTGTTATGGTAATAATTTACAATTTACATTATATTTTAAATGTTTTATTTTTTAAATTAATAATTTATATTTTTATACATTAATTATAATTACTTTTATCACAAAAAGAAACTTGGTTTTTATTTATCACTGGTTTTACCAGTCTTTTTCTTATTTAAAACAATATTAACATTTTCACAAGTTTATGCTTTAAAATACTTTCTATTAAAGAAAACGTTATTTTATATTTTTGGGTAACTATTTAAAAGAACTTTTAAAAGGGCACTATATATATATATATATATATATATATATATATATATATATATATATATATATATATATATATATATATATATATATATATATATATATATATATATATATATAAATTTAAAAAGTATTGAGAGAATCATAGAATTCACCAAGTTAAGCCTAACATATGACTTGAAGGGTAAAATCTAAGTTAATAGACCATACAATTAGGCCTAACCTGGCAAAAATATTGGTTCTTAGTACCATTTTTTTTAGGTTCTGAAAGATGCTGAGTTTGTTTGACAAGTTAGGCCTATTTACTAGTGTTAGCATATAGATACCCTTCAAGTACAGGTTAGGTTAAATTAAACTAATTTGTTAGATCTAATAAATTGTTAAATCTAACAAACTAGTTCAACTTAATCTAACCTGCACTTGAAGGGTAAATATACGCAAACAACTAGTAAATAAGCCTAACCTTGTGAATACTATTTTCTTTATATATATATATATATATATATATATATATATATATATATATATATATATATATATATATATATATATATATATATATGGTAATAATTCGATATAGCACAAACCTCTCCTATTTTCACTATATTGAAATATGAAGTCAAAATATGTTTAAATGTATTCTACACATACTTTTCTTTAACAGATGAGTAATATAAATACAAAATAAAAAGAAAAACCCTGAAAAAATTAATAAAAAAAAGTATTTATGCTGCAAAAACGAAATGACCTGTCCATATAAACTGTTTTTTAAAAAATTTTTTAGCAACCAGCGTCTCCGTTTTCTATGTATATAAAAGAGAACGTCTCTGTTACATTTTTTTTATTCTACACAACTTTGTAAAGAAAATTCAATTCGTTTTCTTCACTTTCACATAAAACTAAAAACGAATTAGGTGTATTTTCACATTTATTTCATTCAACAACAACATATAATGTAGACAAATTCATGTTCAGCCTTAGTCTATCTATGCAATTATTGGTCTTTTCCATAGGCTAATAGCCTATGATTTATCTAATTTCCAGTGTCTACGAGTGTGTATAGGTGTATGTGCGTGTGCGTGAACGTGTGTGTTTTATTTTTAAGACGCGTTTAACAGTCCATATAATGTTACGATTGTGAATTATGAAAAAAAAAATCCTTTATTAGATTTCTACTATATATATATATATATATATATATATATATATATATATATATATATATATATATATATATATATATAGTTAATTTTTATCACCACCACCATAATATCAATACATAGAAACATCGATATATCAATACAATTTTTTTTATTTGTATTATTATTATTATTATTATTATTATTATTATTATTATTATTATTATTATTATTATTATTATTATTATTATTGTTATTATTATTATTATTATTATTATTATTTACCTTTCATTTCATTTATGTCTTATTATTATTTACTTTTCTAGCGTACTTAATTCGACTTTTCATAACCTGAATGACCGAAGTTTGCTGTGTGATACAGGCCTAACTGATTGATGGAACGTTGCCGTGGCATACAGGCCTACTGCCGTATTATACACTATATACATATATATAATATATATATATATATATATATATATATATATATATATATATATATATATATATATATATATATATATATATATTATGTAATACGGCAGTAGGCCTGTATGCCACGGCAACATTCCATCTATCAGTTAGGCCTGTATCACATGGCAATCTTCGGTCGTTCAGGTTATGATAAGTCGAATTAAGTACGCTAGAGAAGTAAATGATGATAATAATAATAATAAAAATAATAAAATAGTAATAATAATAATAATAATAATAATAATAATAATAAAAAAAAAAATAAAAAAATAAAAAAATAATAAAAATAATAAAAAAAATAATAATAATAATAATAATAATAATAATAATAATAATAATAATTGGCATTTTTGAAATAAAATATAAATAATAATGATACACATTTCAATAAATTTGGGTTGATATATCGATGTTTTGAAATATTAATATTTTCATATATCAAAGTTTGTATTACAGTACATTGCAGAAAAAAATAACGGAAAGTCGAAAGGACAAATATGGCAACCTGTTATTCAATTGATTTTGCTATTTTTATACAAACAAAGGCCAGTCAAAGAACAGTTGCTTCACCATTCAGAGCAAAAATATCAGTTTTTTCTATTTTTTAAATAGTTTCTCTTTTTATAATTTATTTATATTACTCATCCGTTAAAGAAAAGTATGTGTAGAATGCATTTAAACATATTTCGACTTCATATTTTCAATATAGTGAAAATAGGAGAGGTAGATCGAATTAATTACATATATATATATATATATATATATATATATATATATATATATATATATATATATATATATATATATATATATATATATATATATATATATATATATATATTATTTGTTATTAATTTTTATTTAAAAAATTTAAAAAGTTTAACAATATATTTCTCCACACACAACATTTCAATATTTTAATTTTTTGAAGGTGAAAATCAGGTTACTAAATAAAATAAAAAAATAATGAACTAAAATGCAATTTTCAACAATTACTATAAGATAATTGCACTTTTGTTAAGATTAATATCTTTTAGGATGTCCTTCTCTACCTATATCACTAAATACATTGGCAAATTCAGTATAGTAGGCCTAATTATTTTATAACAATTTTTAATACTTTAACTATTTTTAAAATTATTGAATTTGAATTTTAAGCAACATTTAAAGTTTTTAATATAAATTAAGTTTCCAGTTTACATTTTAAATAACTAAATACCAGGTAAAACATATCGAGAGACGTAAAATGCATAAATACCTAAAATTTAAGCACATGTTACTTATTCAGACTTGGGTAAATTAGGTAGAGACTAGAAAGGGTTCACCTATACGTGTCATGGAATATATATATATATATATATATATATATATATATATATATATATATATATATATATATATATATATATATATATATATATATATATATATATATATATATATATATATATATATATATATATATATATATATATATATATATATATATATATATATATACTATCAAAGCTAAGCTTTTAAAAAAAAAAATTAATAAACCTTCTAGGGAATCTAAAATAAATAAAAATTATACGTACAAAAATATCCTATCATTTGTTTCAATAACGACGATAAACCAAAAGCACACTACAACAACTACACTAAAATGACTAAATCACCAAATTGTTAAAGCTCAAAAAAAGAAAAATGAAAAAAAAAATTATAAAAGGACACTACTTACTACTGGGTAAAAACTGTCAGAATTTCTGCTATCCATCAAAGAGCTATGAAATTTCCGCAAACAAGGAGAAAAGTGTACAGTTCATTTATCACATTTCAATATAAATACAAATTTATCGTATAATTATATACTATATACAGTGACAGCGATAAGACCCCGGTGACTCCCACGATGAGGGAGGGCTCCTGACGGAGACCCTTGTGCGAGTTTAAAAACAAAACCTTAGAGATAAATCAAAAGAGTATTTTTATTATATTGTGACCGTTCCGACTGAACGCGCCCTAATGAAGGATATTATGGACTATGTTCCATTTTATACAAAAGGCGCCATAGTCGATGCAGCTCTACAGAGAATACTACATAAACTATTTATATACTTTCACTGTTTTCTGGTGTATATATATATATATATATAAATACTTTATCTATTTTGAGTTTTCTTTTATATTGGAGAAATTATACTGAATTCTCATTCATAAGGTTTTATGAAATGTACATTAAGAATATTTTTGTCGATGCGGTACTTAACAGTTTGGCACCTAAACAAGCTGAGGTTATAAAATTTACTTTTCAAATTTTCGTCAACGCGTTTAGACGTATTAACAAAATGTAAGTTATCTATTTGTTTGTTATAGACTTCAAATTTCTAAATTCAGGTATGAGGTAATTTTTATATCCACCTCTTTCTTACTATCACCACAGACTAAGTATCTAGACAATGCTATTACTATAAGGTAATTTACTTGATAGTAGAAATTTCATAGCTCTTTGAGTTGGTGTTGTGTTTTGACCAGAGGAGGTTGTATTTTAAGTGAGCTCTTTATTTTACCTGAAGAAATTGTTTATTTTTAAGTAATTTTGCATTGTTGAGCGATTTATTTTAGTATTATTGATAGTGGTGTTTATTTATTTATTTTATTTTTTTTTATTAATTTGATATTAAGGTGTGATTTCTGGAGTATTTAAAATTGAGTAAATAACTAAAGGCTAGGGTAAGCCTAAGCCCAATCAAGCAGTTGATACATTCAGCCTATTTGTATATTTGTTCTGATTTCTTGTAAAATTGGTTAAATTCTGATGGAAATTTTTTAATTTTTGGTTTAATTCAAATATTTTAATAATGTGGTCCTGTTGGCAGTAGGCCTACCCCGTTTTTCAGATTAGGTTTCTGATAACCCTAAGTTAAAGAAAGCCTACTTTTTCAAAAACCCTAGCAAGTTCAGGTTTTTGTTATTGGGTAAAAAACTAAAGGCTAGGATAAGCATATTACAGAATATTTGTTTTTAGTATTATTTATTTTCAATTTTTGTGAGAACCTTACTATTTAACTAGGCTTATAGGAAAATATACCATACATTTCATTTATTGCCAAAGTTAGATTGTTGTTGAGAGCTTTAGGTTAATGTTAGGCTTATTTTAAAAAAAAATTTGTAACAATTATTAGTACAACTTTAATAGTATAATTATAATTTTAGTATGTATGTTGTATGTGGCACCTGTGGAACTGTGAGAGGAGATCATGCTAGTGAATGTACTGTTTGTATTCTGAAAGTTGGACATGTGTCGATGAGGATGAAAACTGAAATGTTAAGTGAGGAGTTGGCTGAGATGAAAGGGAATGAAAGGTTTGAATCTTTGCAGTTGGAAGTAGGTAGACTGACTGAATGGGTTTCTGAGTTAAGAAGGGAGGGAAGTGTTAGGAAAAAGGTTAGTAGGGATTTAGTGGAGACTACGGACTCATGTAGGCAAGAAGTAGAGAGGGGTCAGGCTAATGGTAAAGTAAAGAGGTTAAATAAAACAAGTGACTCACCTAGGCAGGAATTTGACAGGGGGAAGGGCTATAGAGGTAGATACGACTGCAGATAAATGGATCGTTATACTGAATAGGAACAACAAAATTAGGATCTTGAGAAACACTAGACCTGTAATCTGCAGTAACAGGTTTGACTGTCTTTCTGATGGCGAGGAACCTGAGGTAGCAAGTTGTGATGTTGGGTTTCCCAAGGAGAAGGCTGAGGCAGTACTGATTGGTGACTCTCAGGTATGATACCAAAACAGGACTTTTAGTAATATAGATGAAAGGAAACAAAATGAGAGTATGTTATCCAGGTGCACGAGTGAATGATATTGTAGACAGAATAGATAAGGAGATTATAGATACGAATGTGGATGCAAGTGTGATTGTGCATGTTGTAACATATGATATAGGTTATAGAAGGTGAGAGGAACTGAAAGGAAGCTATAGGAATTTGACAGATTTCATTTTTTTTTTTTTGTACAATTGTTGGTGTCTCTGTATTTTATTAATGTTGGTAATTATAGCTTAGCTTTTGCCTTTTTGCAATTCATTAGTATTTGTAAATTCCATTTTTTGTATTCTACAGATCTGGGTTCTTCTAAAGCCTTCTTTTATCCCAAGAAGCCCAGTTATACCTGTAATAAAGTTACTGAACCTCAGAATTGGCTTTCATTCCCGGACACCGCATTAAGACATTATGGGAAACAGTGAAGAGTGAAGTCCTACAGGGTTCTGTGCTGGGACCACTTTTGTTCCTTATGTATATAAATTATTTAGACAAAGGTCTTAAATGCAAGATTTATAAGATTACAGATGACACCAAAGTAATTACCTCAGTAAGGAATTAATGATGGATATATAAAGCTTCAAAGTGATCTTGATAAACTCTTTGGATGGGCAGATAAGTGGCAAATGAATTTTAATAGTAAAAAATGAAAGATTTGATTATGATTGAATGAGGATTGGCTTGAGACTGCGAACTAAGAAAAAGATTTAGGTGTGATTATTAGCAGTAATATGAAAGTGGGTGATCAGTGTTTGCAAGCAATGGATAGAACTAATAAGATGTTAGGTATAATAAATCGGAGTGTAGTTTACAAGAGAAAAGAGGTTATACGCAAGCTAATTTAGGCCAGCATTAGAGTATTGTGAATAAGTTTGGGCTTCACATTTATAAAAGGTCATAGATATACTGGAGAAGGTACAAAGTCGAGCAACAAGAATGATTTCTGGCTCCGAGAGTAAGAGCTATAAGGAGAAGTTGAAGGAGCTGGGAATGTTTTCGGTTGAAAGGAGATTCTCAGAAGGGATATGATATAAGTTTACAAAATATTTGCATCTGACAGTAATTCGGAGATTGACAAATTCTTTATAGTGAACCATGGAAGATAAACTAGAAGAAATGATAAGAAAATATGAAAGAAGTCATGCCATCTTGCTCTAAGAAAATACTCCTTCAGGAATAGGGTTGTTAATTTTTGGAATAGCTTGCCACAGGAGATTGTTGATTGATTCTCTTGCAGAATTTAAAAGGAGACTAGCTATATATATGGATGAACTAGGTATCATTTAGTATAAGTTGACTAAGCCAAATTGTCGGGTATATATGAATTTTAAACCAGCTTGTGACTAACTATAACTGGCAGTTTTATATTGGGTGTTGGTTAATTGCATGCTGTATGTGTAATTAGTTATATAACATCAATAGTTAGTACTAAATATATGTATGGGTTTAGTTTTATTTTTATCTTTGCATGAATTAACTGATAACTAAGGATAAGATATACTTGTCTTTGTTATATGTATTTGTATTAGAATTCTTATAATGTATTTAACTGCGACAATCTCGATAGGCCCGTGTGGCTTCTAGCTTTCTCTACATTTCTCATGCTCTTATGTCCTTACTATACCATTTCAATTGACTCTTCTACTCAAATAAGTTCTAATTGTTAATATATAATTCAGAACTGTTACTGTTAACCTAAAGTATATGTACTATTATTAATAATGTATGAATATTTACTTTACCATTTAGTAAAGACTTTGTTCCATTATGTAAACTACCCATGTGATAGTATTTGTAATTTCATTCCATTTCGTGTATTGTAGCAAGTTGTTGCACTATGTGATATGCATGGAAATAAAGGCCTAGGTAAGAGTAGCTGTTTGTCTGTCCTGTCCTATGTAGTTATTATCATTTATATTTATATTTTCGCCATCATTGACAAATAATATGCCAACAGGTTATTAGTCCAGGCGTTTATATTTCGATGGCGATGTAGAAAAATAAAATAATTTGCTTCAGGTGATAATTGATTCTACCGCTAATGTTGATAGCGATGATAATGCAAATGTTGATAGCGAGTTAGTGCTAGTCATATATATATATATATATATATATATATATATATATATATATATATATATATATATATATATATATATATATATATATATATATATATATATATATATATATATATAAATTAGTGATGGCATCAGCATAAAAATTAACATCCGCATCTGCATTTCCGAAAATTCAACATCCGCATCCGCAAATGAGAAAAATATGACATGTAATCCATCACTATTATATATATATATATATATATATATATATATATATATATATATATATATATATATATATATATATATATATATATATATATATATATATAATATATATATATATATATATATATATATATATATATATATATATATATATATATATATATATATATATATATATATATATATATATATATATATATATATATATATATATATATATATATATATATATATATATATATATATATATATATATATATATATATATATATATATATATAGTGGAACTCCAATATTCGTCCCCTCCAGTATTCGTTTTTTCCGATATTAGCCCTGTAATTTTTTCCCGATATTCGTCGAAAAATCAATATTCGTCCTACCTACGAAAGCCTATAACCTTAAAAATAAAAACTCTTAATAACAATCATTGTTTTTCTCATCCAAAAGGTAAATTTCTTTTTAAAATTTTATTTGTGTTTAGCGTTTATGTAGGCCTACACAGTGCGTATTACGTATTATTTATGGCAGTACGCTGTTTAATGTACTGTAGTTAAATTGTACAGTGTTTGAAATGATTTCGGAGATCGATTCTAGATTGAAATTTTTTTTTTTTTTTGTTAAAGAATAAATAGGCAAAATTCGAGGCTGGGAACGAATTATTCCATTTTTAGTTAATTCCTATGGGAAAAAATTATTCGATATTCGTCTTTTTCGATATTCGTCATCCCCTCAGGAACGGATTAATGACGAATATCGGAGTTCCGCTGTATATATATATATATATATATATATATATATATATATATATATATATATATATATATATATATATATATATATATATATATATATATATATATATATATATATATGAGATGAGAACTCTGCCTTACATAAACATCGTGTCTTGAAAAATCATAGAATTGGAATGGAGGACATGAAATTGATGGTGAAAGAGGACTTTTAATAAAGACAATTTGTTGAATCCTTTTTTATAAAAATGTTAATAATTTTAATGTTCATGGTAATAATAATAATTTTTTGCTTGATGATATTACTAATTATATCGTTAAGAATTTTTCAAAATTTTCAATCTTTGTTAAAAATCTTAATAACTTCATTTAATTAACCAACTAACTGTTTGAATAATCTGTATGCCCACCATTTTAGTTTTGTCAGTATTAAACTTGAGCCTGAAAGAGGAAGGACGGTTGCTCCTTCGAAAGCCTTGCTCCTTTTTAAAATTTGTGTTTTAATTTCCTGGGGTTTTAATTATATAAAAGCAAAACACGGTTTATAGTGTATATATATATATATATATATATATATATATATATATATTATATATATATATATATATATATATATATATATATATATATATATATATAATATATATATATATATATATATATATATATATATATATATATATATATATATATATATATATATATATATATATATATATATATATATATATATATATATATATATATATATTTCTTCTAAAGACGTTTTTTCTGCTCCCTCAAAGCTTAACACTAGGAAGGCGTACAGTCCTGATGGAATCCTTCCTGTGGTTATCAAACTTATGCTTGCCCCCTTCCTTGGTAAACTATTTCGTCTATGTCTTTCTACTTCAACCTTCCCTTCTTACTGGAAACGTGCGCTTATTCAGTCTGTGCTGAAAAAAGGGTACCCCTCTCAACCCTCTGACTACCGATTCATTTCTTTAACCTCTGATCTTTCTAAAGATTTCGGATCTATCCTTAACAGGAAGATTTGGAAACCTCGGCTTAGGTGTAGATTGTTTCTGACCTTCGATATTTTTTATATCGATATTTTTTTATGTCGATATTTTATTTTAATCGATACTTTTATACCTAACGAGTTTCAGTTACCTTTGACTGTTCAAGATATGTGTAATTTGTTCTTTTTAGTTCAGATACCTTTAATTTAGGTTATGTTATAAACTATAAGTACATTAAAATAATTATTATTATTATTTAGGTTAAATTACGGCATCTTCAGTAGTTCAGGTTATGATAAGTCGAATTAGGTTCTGCTAGATAAGTAATAATAATTGTGTGTATGTCTAGTGTAATAGTACCTTTGGCAACGTTCTTGTTTACGTTAGGCTTCTCCGATATTTTCGATTATCGATATTTTCGGACAATCGAAAGTCAGAAACAATCTACACCTTTACCGGAAACCTCTCAATTCTCCTAATCTTATCTATGATCGCCAGTATGGCTTTTGTAAGAAACGCTCTACTGGTGATCTTTCCCTTCTCTCTGACTCTTGTTCCTTCGCTCTTCGTCATTTCAGTGAATCTATTGTTGTCGCGCTGGACATATCGAAAGTTTTCGATAGTGTCTGTCGCAAAGCTTTGATTTCCAAACTTTCCCATCTCCAACACTTTTTCTGCATTTTATTAATAACCTTCTCTCTCTTCTTTCCTATCCACTCCTATGCCGAGGACTCCACCTTTTATTACTATTTTTAATTTGAAAGGCACCCCTTCGAACAGCAGTTAATAGAGGCAAGGGAGGTAGCCTTGCGGT
>SEYY01000489.1:55000-57500 GCA_009176605.1 Armadillidium nasatum | reverse complement strand
CATGTGAACAATTTCATCAAGAACAGGTTGCAATTAAACAATTCAAGGTATTGGACATTAGAACTTCGTATGAAGGAAACAGTGAGTTGCAACTATTTTCTTGAGTTTATATTCATCTCCAATGTTACAAATCTTTTGAGAACAGCAGCCATAATGGGAGCATAATCAGTGAAAGTTGCAAATCAATGAATTTAATATATTCCGCTAGATATAAAGTAAGAATCTACAATTTGGAAAAATATTTTTAGCAGTGGCAGTTGTATTAAGTACCTTAGGAAAAAAAATTGGTTGATGTCATCTTCCTGAACAAGCCTAACAAATCCCATTAGGTAACATTTCTTGATTACGTTTGTCGTTTCATCAGCTTGAAGGGAGTGTAAAGATTTATTCAATCTTTCAAAAGTATTTTCTTCAATTTAATATCTAATGACATTTAAACATGTACCTACGTATTGTGTCATTTGAAAGCTTTATCTTTTCACTTTCACATGTCGCTATGTTCCCAAGCATTACTCGCATTATCTCTTTGAAAAAAAGGTCTGATCAACTTTCTCCAGTGTTGTGGGACTTCATTTTCATGACAATTTTTTATCATGCAATAAAACTAGCTACCAAAGCCGTTTCTGAAACCTTGATTATTATTTTTTGAGATTCGTAAGAAGCCCCTAGAAGTAATCAACATGCCTTTATGGAAAATGAGAATGCTTGAATGCTTTCTTCTAAAGTGGTACTTTAATCTTCTAGCACCATTGAATTTCTGGTCAATACATTCCTTCAAACGAAACACTTAAGTAGCCGGTTTTCTTTTTGTCCTTCAAATGAAACAGAATGATGAATAAGATTCAGTATACCGCCTTTTCTTTCTTCCCTTATTTTCGAGTATTTGGAGCTGTTAAGCCTAGTTGACAAGGAGTCTTTATTATATTCTTTATTCTTACTTGCTAAATCACTAGTATCATTTGCTGATATATTTGACCTATCTTTTGGTCAAACTTTCAACTTGTCCTTGACATTCACTTTCTCATTGGAGGAAGTATGCAATTAGAGGGTGCAGAAGAGCAGTGTCCGTTGTAAAAGAGATAGTACAAAGATAGTGAAGCAACAATTCGACTGGCAGAGAATGGAGAGAGTTAGTGAGTGAGAAAGAGAGTTGATAAGACGAAAAGCCTTAAACTCTACCTTTTTAAGGGAGCTGTGCGTTTTGAACTATTCCAGATATGTGAGGCGTACTTCATACAGAGGCGTACAACACCCTTGTAAAGAGCAAGCAATAGGGGCTCCTTAGAGCACACAACCTCCCTCTTAGGAGCTTCTTTATAAATAGAAGTAATCCTTCAAGAGAGATCACGGAAAAAAAACTTCAAGAATATTTTGGACAGATGAAGGCTTACGTTGAGTGTTTTCAAAGATGTCATAGTAGCATCGGAGTATAATAATATATATATATATATATATATATATATATATATATATATATATATATATATATATATATATATATATATATATATATATATATATATATATATATATATTGATGAAATGTATAAATATGTCATTAATAATTAAGAATTTTTTGATTATTCTCACACTTTTTCAAGTGTTAGGAAGGTTTGGGCAAATGGGGAGAGAAGTCTACAAAAACTTTTTATCATGTTTTACTTGCCTTTTATTTTATTATTTCCTTTTATTTGTATATTTAAAGTATGATTTTGTAAGGACAGACCTTATTCAATATATTCAATAACAAATTTTTAATCAGAGGAAAAAAAAAAAAAACGTTTTCATTTCGATTTTTTTTCTCACCCCCTCCCCCCTCCTCCTCCTTTCCCTTGAGGAGGCAAGCGGGGGAGGGGAATTTTAAACAGGAATAGAATGTTGTTAGTTGAGCTCTAAATAGAAAGTTCAAAATTTGGAAGGTTCTTTTTAATTAATGCCTTTTTCCATTCGTCCTCGAATTTCATAAAAATTTAGATGAGCACCATTTTAGTAACGGCTATTTTATACCTTTTTAAGAGCATCTTAAGATTTGCACAATAAAAAGGTTTTCCAAAATTTTCTAAAATATCATGTGTTAGAGTCAGCTGATTCCAATTCAACATAGCGATTGAGCTCTCAAACTATTCACCTGATACAGGGTCATGAATACTCTGTTGCAAGAAAATTATAAGCAGCCGAAACAAAATAATAACAAAGCCTATTGTTGAAAAAATTAAGACGAAATAACGCTACTGAAGAAAATATTTCCTAATAGGCATAATTATATTGATTAGTTATGTAGCCTACTAGTATTCTTTTTTGTTTCGTTTAAAACTAAAATTTATAAAGAATCTTGAAAATCACAATATTTTTTAAGTTATTAAAATAAATTTTAAATTTTTTTTATGTAAATTTATCTATTTTTTAAAATACAAAAATAAAAAAAATTTTTTAAACAACTTTTTCAGACCTAAATAATATATTTATATATATATATATATATATATATATATATATATAT
>SEYY01000489.1:32500-37500 GCA_009176605.1 Armadillidium nasatum | reverse complement strand
CGGATGCGAATGCGGTTGCGGATATCCAATTGCGGATATCCGCGGATGCGGATATTGGAAAAATGATGCGGATATCCGCAGTTGCGGATGCGGATATCCGGTCCACCTCTAATATATATATATATATATATATATATATATATATATATATATATATATATATATATATTATAAAACTTTAAAATTACTCTTGATTTTATTTATTATTACACGTTATAATAATAATTCGATCAAAAGTTACAAAATTACAGTCTATAATTATTCAATTTTTCAAAAACTTAAGACATTTGTGCATATAAATATATATATATATATATATATATATATATATATATATATATATATATATATATATATATATATATATATATATATATATATATATATATATATATATATATATAATCTTTTGACTAGCAATGGGGTTTAAATTTTTTTTGAACATTTATGATTCTTCAGACATCCAAGGCCGTGATTTCTTCAATTGTGGCAATCTTGGGTCTTCTCTTTGAAGAAAGAGTGCTTGTAATTGATGTTTTGGAGGTGTTACTTGTGCAAATGGGAGTTCTCGAATGTACTTTCGAAATAGCCATTTGTTCATATTGAGGAACATTCGAAACATCATCAGACGGTGACTTTTTTGTGATATTCGTGGATTGATTTGGTGTTGGACTGTCATTATTATTGCGTCCAACAAGTTTTTCGTTCTTTTCTTTGTCTCCTTCACTAGTGTAATAAAATGCTGACTGTCTTCTTGAACATGCAAGAGCGGTAATGACGACGAGCATTATGGCCAGGATAAGACCGCAAACAATTCCAATCAAAAGTGCTAAATGATCCTTAAAAAAAGAAGCTACCTTTTTAAGGTGAGGTTTTTCATTCTTTTCTAAGCTTCCTCTTTTATTAATTGAGGAAAGAGGTTCATCAGCTTGAGTTATATCATTTCCTCCTTCCCACAAAGGCCAAAAGGAATTATCTGACGTTGTACATTCGTCAAGAGTCTCCTCTGCTAATAAAATCATTGGTTCCCTTGCGTATTTATCTGGTCCAACACATTTCAAACACATAAGGCTAGATACGTCTTCTTTACATGAGGATACTGAATGTATCTGCTTTGAACTGGACTTTAACCAACTTATTAGATAGGAAACGTAACATTCCTGACAAATCCAAGGATTTCTCTCCAGATGAATTTCTGTTAGAGATGACATTGAACTAAAAGCTGTAACAACATGTTGACTAAGTCCTCTGAAACTGTTTGCAGAAAGGTCTAACATTTGTAAATTCGGAGTAGAGTAGAGAAGTTCATGGGGAAATTGTGAAAGATAATTAGAAGATATATTGAGAATTCGTAAGTTTCTAGATCGACGTAATATATCTGGAGGTAGTCTTGTAAGACCTAGATCACCAATATTTAAATGTCTCAGTTGCCTTGCTTTCGGCAATAATTCCTTTAGCTGATCCATGTGCAAAGAATTACCGGAAAGGCTTAAATATTTCAAGACAGGTAAAATAGGATCCATAATTTGAGATTCCAAAACGTTTAGTCTGTTATAAGACAAATCAAGATATTTTAAAGAAGAATTTTCAAAAGCACTTTCTTCGATAGAAGAAATTCTATTATGAGAAATATGAAGTTCATGTAGGGGAGGACTTTTGAAATCTTCCCTTTTTATTAAACTAATGTGATTTCCATTTAATTTCAAAGTTGATAAACTATAAATAAAATTGATTGGTGGAACTACAGTGAGACGATTATTACATAGATCTAAAAACTTTAAATGTTGGAGTTCTTTAAATAGTTTTTGGTTTATATCTAATAAGCCACAGTTACCACATTTAAACTCTTTCAAATTTTGAATGTCTGTGAATCTGTCGTACGGCAGATCACCCAAAGGATTGCAACTTAAATCTAAAGTTTCAAGTTGGGAAAGACCGAAGAACATTTTAGGCACAAGTTCCGGCATTCGATTATTGGAGAGATTAAGAATCTTTAAATGCTTTGTATGTCGAAAGACAGCAGAAGGAGTTGATTCTATATTATTATGACTCAAATCAAGTACATTTAAAGCTTCAGGACCTCGAAAATTGGCAGGTCGAAGAGCAGTAATGGAGTTGTATGAAATATTTAAAATACTTAATTTTCTTAAACCCCAAAAGGAGTGTTCACCTAATGCGGGGACATTTGAATGCGTTACATGAATTTCTTCCAAATTCGGAAGTCCCCTAAATATTGGTCCAAGAGTAAGAGAGTTTGATTTCCCCTCAGGGGCTGTGACAATTAATATCTCCGTTTGGGAAGGCATAACTAAAACCGGAAGGGGATCAACTAATCCACCACTCAAGCACAATACTTGCCAATGACCCTTTTCGTCCAAAGAACAGGAACATTCTTTGGGGCAGATTGTTGTTCCTTCGAGTTGACCCCAGATGAAGAAAAGAATCATCACACAATAGGCCATCTGGAAAATATATATATATATATATATATATATATATATATATATATATATATATATATATATATATATATATATATATATATTATATATATATATATATATATATTATATATATATATATATATATATATATATATATATATATATATATATATATATATATATATATATATATATATATATATATATATATATATATATTAACACAGAATTCAGGATTCAACCCACCTACTGAAACGTCTGAACAACTCATGTCGTTTCATCCCTGATATATATATATATATATATATATATATATATATAATATATATATATATATATATATATATATATATATATATATATATATATATATATATATATATATTATATATATATATATATATATATATATATATATATATATATATATATATATATATATATATATATATATATATATATATATATATATATATATATATATATATATATATATATCAGGGATGAAACGACATGAGTTGTTCAGACGTTTCAGTAGATGGGTTGAATCCTGAATTGTGTGTTCTTTTAGAAAGTGTGAATACCGAGGAATATTTTCACTCCATTTCATTCATAAAAAAAAAAAGATTCAAATATCAGTGATTGAACCAAGAAATGAGAAAGATGTAAGACATAACTGATGTTGCTGCAATCCCAATGGTAGAGAGAATGATGGGGATAATAAATAAAAGCCTTAATGAGCACTTCAAACGACTATAAGTAAAGGTTACAACAATGGAATTAAGTAGGAAAGTTGTAAAGAAAAGGATAGCCATATTAAGAATGGTATTAGGATATGGATAAAGAAGGAGAGAAGGGGAAAGGAGTAATAAAAAGAACTGAATCCTTATGGCCAAAGTTTGACCACGAAGCAAGTACAGGAGTGCCCTTTTTAAACGAGAATATATATATATATATATATATATATATATATAATATATATATATATATATATATATATATATATATATATATATATATATATATATATATATATATATATATATACAACGCCCAGTAATAAAAATTAAAAACTTATTGAATATTTCAGCACAGGCTTCAGAAATTTGGGAACCAATAATAAAAATAATTAATATAGCAGCAAAGTTAAAAAGTGAGAGAGGAGATAGATAGATAAATAGATAGATAATGAAAGAATTTCTTCGAAAGTTGTCAAAGCATCTAATAATATAATTATTCTTACTTTACTTATGTGTGTGCGTGTGTGTGTGTGAGAGAGAGAGAGAGAGAGAGAGAGAGAGAGAGAGAGAGAGAGAGAGAGAGAGAGAGAGAGAGAGAGAGAGAGAGAGAGAGAGAGAGAGAGAGAGAGAGAGAGAGAGAGAGAGAGAGAGAGAGAGAGAGAGAGAGAGAGAGAGAGATTCAAACCTGCCTTTTACGTATCTAACAAGAGTGGATTATCATTAAAATAAATGATTGGAAAAATGAAATTAAAATATTGCTTCACTCTAAGAGAATGTCATTTTAAAAAGATTTTTCTATTAAGTCTAAGAATTTCTCGAATATTTTTAATATAAAATATTATTTAAAAATTAAAATTACAAAAAGTTCAATTAGATTAAGTTATTTGAAGGATAATTTGTACCTGTAAAGAAAATTTCTTTAATTTTGTTCCATATTGAAATAAAAAAAGAAATGAATTAAGCATATCTAAAAAGATAATTGTTACTATTTCAAGAAATTTACTTCTTACATCAATTTATTCTTCTTAGGAATATAATTTCATTCATCAGAAAGGATAGTCTATATATATATATATATATATATATATATATATATATATATATATATATATATATATATATATATATATATATATATATATATATATATATATATATATATATATATATATATATATATATATATATATATATATATATATATATATATATATATAAAGGAAAATAATTACATTTGTGGTTAGCAAAAGGAATTGCCTGACATTCTCTTAATTTAAAATGTTATTGCAGTGAGTGTTGAACCATTTTAAAATTGACTAAAAGTAATTTTATTTTTTATATGAAACATTTAAATATGAAAACGTATTTTATTTTTATGGGAATGAATGAGGTTTTAATAAGCGATGAATTTTGACATAAAAAGTCCTACAAAATTGGGATGTCCGCATTTATACGAGCAAATCTAATTGAAAATAATGTCTTGCCCGATTATAAACCACCAAACGACCGGCCGACCGATCGACCACCAAAGTGTTCGAACATTTCTTTACACTTTTGAACGATTCTTAAAATGATAAACGACCAAAGTAGGCCTAAATACATATATCCATTATAATTGGGATATATCCGTTAACAATACCAAATACCATAACAATAATATATATATATATATATATATATATATATATATATATATATATATATATATATATATATATATATATATATATATATATATATATATATATATATATATATATATATATATATATATATATATAAAGAGAGAGGGAAATGCGACTTTTTTTAAAGAAAA
>SEYY01000489.1:10000-27500 GCA_009176605.1 Armadillidium nasatum | reverse complement strand
CAAAATAATTGATTTTCTTATTATCAAGGAAAGATAAATCCAGAGAATTGAATTCTTATATTTGCGTCAATGGATAAGGAATAGGCTTTCGCCTATATACTATATATACCTTAATATATATATATATATATATATATATATATATATATATATATATATATATATATATATATATATATATATATATATATATATATATATATATATATATATATATATATATATATATATATATATATATATATATATATATATAGAGATATATTGTGATATGACCTGCTCTCAGAGTACAAATCAGTCACACGTGAATCCACAAACAAAAACTTTTTTTTTATTTTTCATACAATTGGACACTGCATCTGAGATTAAAAAAAATAAAATAAAAATAAAAATAAAAAATTAAAAATTAAACTTTTATATATATATATATATATATATATATATATATATATATATATATATATATATATATATATATATATATATATATATATATATATATATATATATATATATATATATATATATATATATATATATATATATATATATATATATATATTAACCCAAAATCGTTAAAAGAGAAAGAAAAGGTCAAAGTAAATCTTTGTGAGGATCTTTTCAAATAAACGAGAAGATCTTTTGTGGTTCTCTAAGAAGAAAAAAAAGAAGAAGAAAAAGATCAATTTGGACGTCAGAGGATATTAAGTCTATCAAACGTGAGTTCCCACAAATCAAAAAGATTTTTAAATGTTTCTTTGACTTTACAAATTTTTCATTCTTATAATATTAGCATCACGTGGAACCACAAGCTCTCTCTCTCTCTCCTCTCAAGCTCTCTCTCTCTCTCTCCCTTTCTCATATATATATATATATATATATATATATATATATATATATATATATATATATATATATATATATATATATATATATATATATATATATATATATATATATATATATATATATATATATATATATATATATATATATAAGGGCGTTACTATATTTGTGGAAAGGAGAGATTGATTAGCATATCTTAGGGCCGAAATGCAAAAGTATGTCTGCCCGCTGAAGGGGTATCCAGTTCCTACGGAAGACTTTTAGATGTTTGCAAAAGGTATCAGTTGGTGCAATAAGGAGAAAAGAGTTTAACTCTATTTGTCGAAAGGTTAAAAGTGTTGAAAAAAGTCTAGTATGTAGGGTTAATTTACATGGCGATAAAAGATTGTGTATTGTGTATTGTAACAATTGCTCAATGATGTTACGAACAGAGTACTTGTGTGCAAGTTCATAAGATATATCATCGTCAGAAACGAACATTAAAGTCACTAACAATGATGATTTTAGAGAAGGGGAAGGTCGAGAAAATGGGATTGCAGGTATTGCATTAGACATACGGCAAAAAGTCGTAACTTGACAAAAATCAAAATCGTAAGACAGAAAATTTGGAAGATTCCAAACAAGAACAGACGTCTTCGACTTCATATTCACATCCTCCTTTGAATCAAAATTTATGATAACGAAAAGCTTGAGTGAACAGACTTGGATATGCACTTTCAAGTACACACTTGATTAGTGAAAATCTGAATTATGAATTCTAACGTCGCAGTAATTAATGAAGAGCTGACCGTACATCAAAAAAAGCAGCAGTTTAGTAATCGTGCAAACCATATCACCAAAGGTCGCTAACCTTCAAGTAAGTTGGGGTGGTGGTTGGAGGGTTAGGGAGAACTTTTTTAGATGTCGCCCAACATTATTTAAGTATTACTAGAATTAAAAAATGAAATATCTATAAAAAAAAAAAAAAAATTTAATGCAATTATGTTTCACAGTTTAATAAAATTGTTCTTTGATAATTATAAAAAATTAAAGATCAATAAAATCATAAGCTCGCAAAATTTAAAAAAAAAAATTGTACATAAATTCTTACTGAGCTATTATTATTATTATTATTAATTATTATTATTATTATCATTATTATTTTAATCATAATTATTATTATTATTATTATTTTAATCATAATTTTATTATTAAATCAGATATTCTTTAGTATTCACTACTATTATTTCTCTTCTATTATTAAAATTATCATTAGGACTATTATTATTATTACTTTTTATAAGAATTATTCGTTATTATTATTATTATTATTATTTTTTCATTATTATTTTTGAAACTTGTTATTATTAATATCAATAATTTCAGTGGTGTAGAATTTGACCATCACTGCTATTATTCTTATTTTAGTATTTCCAATCCATATGTGATTATTATTAATATAACTATAAATTTCAATGTATGACCTAAAAAAAAGGTGATGTTAATAATAATGATTATTGCTATTATTTTTAATATTGTTATGGTCAGCATCGTCATTTTTATTAATATTATTGTTATTCAAATTATTTTTATTATCATTATTTTTATTATTATTATTATTATTATTATTATTATTATTAGTAGTAGTAGTAGTAGTAGTAGTATTGTAATTATAATTAGTATCATAATTATTGTCATTATTATTATTGTTAGTGTAAATATTTTTAATGTATTTTTATTAGTAGTATTATTGTAGAAAATACCATAATTAAAGCATCGGTTATTGTATAATATTCACTATCAGTAATATTACAAGAGCAATGTAACTTTATCAGAAACTTATTGTAACTATTACATTTTTAAATGAAGGAAAATATTATATATGTATTAAACATTGGGGTTCAAAGGCAGCTACAGAGTTTTCCCATTGCAGCCCCTTTCAGAGAACTGGACTGCCACAATATTATTATTATTATTTTTAATATTATTATTATTATTGTTATTATTATTATTATTATTATTATTATTAGTATTATTATTATTATTATTATTATTATTATTATTATTGAATTTAGTAGTATAGGACCTACTGTAAATTTGAAAATGTAAATGTTCACTATCTGAATAAAGTTTGCGAATTGTGAATTATGTAACGTATGTTCGATAAATTTACAACATTAATATAATTATAATCATACTAGCAAATAAAAATCACTTTAATGAAAAAAGAGCACTGTGAAATTAAGTGAATACGATACGCGATTAAACAAAAATATTAAAAGAAAACTTTTTTTAGGTAATTTTTTCCATCAGAAAGACTGAAATTTTTTGATATTTCACAAGTATGATTTTCATATGAAAAAAATAGCTCCGAAAATTAATAAATAAAAAATGTGTGAGGTCCCTTTGAAGTGTTGGTCTCCACTAATCTTAAATGAAAGAAGAATAAAAGCAACATGAAAAACATATTTTATATATTACGATCTTTATAAATTTACAATAACCAGTAGTTGCTAAAAAGGAAATGAGCCATTACGGTGATAAGAAAACGATATATTTTAAGGACCTCGAGACTCACATACACACACACACACTTGCACACATATCTAATCCTGGTTTTAGCAAGGAATATGGACAGATGGTTTTGTTGTTTTAAAGTAAAATGTGCCCACAAAATTATTGAAAATTGTCTTAGGAAATTTTAGTGCTACTCATACAATTATATTACATATGTATAATAAAAGAATGAAGTATCGTTTTTTTTAAATTCAATATATATATATATATATATATATATATATATATATATATATATATATATATATATATATATATATATATATATATATATATATATATTAGAAATAGTGGATGCGTATATGTCGAAACCGTAGAAACACTGAGGGAAGAAATAGTTTTAGAAATTGTGGTGGTTTAAAATATTGTGGAAGTTCTTCAAAGCTTTTAACTCTTAAAACTTACGTATTTCAAATGAGATTCTTAAAAGAATTTTAAGGTGAAGATAACTGAAAACATTTAAGGAAGATTAAAGTAATTTTTTTAAAGATATATATATATATATATATATATATATATATATATATATATATATATATATATATATATATATATATATATATATATATATATATATATATATATATATATATATATGATAAAGGCATAAACTGCAATCAAAATTTTCAACATTTCTTTTCCTTTTTTATTTTAATATTTTCAAACGTTTCGGATTATCTAAATCCATCCTCAGTGACAATCTAAAAAATGATTAAAAAATGATTAAAAAACTAACAATTAAAGAATTCAAAAATCTGTTAAAATTACAATAAAAAATTTTCAAAAAATTATACAATTAAAAAATTAGAAACTAAATATAAACAAAATCAATTCAAGTAAAAATTTAAAAAGATGAAAAAATTACATATGCACTAAAAATCATAACTAAACAAGAACTCGCACCTTCTACCGATCCAGAAGAATTTCAAAAACTGAACATTTAAAATAACAGAATAACATATAAATTAATTAGGGTGGTTGGTTATTAAAATATTGTGAGAGAAACAATCAAAACAATTTTGTCAAAAAAAGAGAGAAAATACAATAACATAAAATCAGAAAATTTTTTTTTTTTTGTTTATATTTAGTTTCTAATTTTTTAATTGTATAATTTTTTGAAAATTTTTTATTGTAATTTTAACAGATTTTTGAATTCTTTAATTGTTAGTTTTTTAATAATTTTTTAATCATTTTTTAGATTGTCACTGAGGATGGATTTAGATAATCCGAAACGTTTGAAAATATTAAAATAAAAAAGGAAAAGAAATGTTGAAAATTTTGATGGCAGTTTATGCCTTTATCATAAAAATAAGATTTCCTAGAAATCAGTCAATTTCTCATATATATATATATATATATATATATATATATATATATATATATATATATATATATATATATATATATATATATATATATATATATATATATATATATATATATATATATATAAACACCCTTTTAAAAAAAAATAAATAAATAAAAAAAAAAAAAAGCAAATTAATAATGGGGTCAACAACAGTAGCTTCGGAGAAGCCCCGAGGAGTGGCCTCCAAAAATAGACCATCATCCCTCCTTTCCCCTGTCACCACTTGGGAGTTGGTGGCCTCCGGTGATGGTTTTGGTGCAGCCGGCTTGTCCTGATGCACGGTCTATTTTTTACCATTAATTTCTGCAACATTCGCTGTCTACACTCCAATTTCCCCTTTGTTGAACATCACCTCTCTTCTTCTAGACCTCACCTCTTATTCTTGACAAAAACTCAGATGTTTGAGCGTTCTGAAAGCAAACTGTATTCTGTTTCCTCCTCCTGTCTCTATCCTCAATTTTCAGCCAAAAGCGGTTGTTGTGCATATGTGCGCAACGATGTCGTTTGTCCTCGTGTCACTAATTCTGAATTTTCCAACTTATGGCTCAGGCTCTCTTGCTATTCTACGACTAAATTCATTTGCTCTCTTTATTATCTCCTAACTCTACTGACTATACAAAATTCTTCGACTATTTAAACTCCAAAATAGGGCACATTCTATCTTCTCTTTCTCTGAAATCGTAATATTTGGCGATTTCAATGTTCACCATCGCAAATGGCTCTTTCTTCTAATTCTCATGAGCAGTTGGTGCAGCTCCCTACTCATATCACTGATCGTCTTGGAGATGAACTCTACATTATAGACTTTTTTCTAGCTTCTAATCCTTCTCCTCATACTGTTAAACTCTTTCCTCTTCTTGGTTTCTTCGATCGCCTTCTTATCTCTGTATCCTCTTCTATCCCTTCAAGTCTTACGCAGGAAAGAACCCCTTCTATTGAAAGGAAATTTTTGTGGCATTTCGGTGTTGCAAGCTGGTCGTACTTGCCGTCGGACTTCTTTCTTGGAATGATTATTGTTCCGTGGGAGGGGTCCATCGAAGTGTGCAGACGCATTACCGAAGTGATTCTCTCTGGCATGGAGGCGTACATTCCATTTTCTTTCCCTTCTACTAAACCTAAACTTTGCTATTCGCCGCAGGGGTATTGCCTTCAGGGGATACCATCCTCTTCAAACTCCAGAACTCATGCAACTTATATTTCAACCCGGAATCGTGCAAAATCTATCCTTCATAACACTAAAAACTCTTTTCTTCGTAAAAAATGGAATAATCTTTCTGGTTCCTGTTCTTCACGTTCTTTCTGGCATTTTACATAAATTGTCAACTCTCTCTGTGACCTCTCTAATTTCCTTTCTGGTCGTTCTATAGCAGCTGTTGTAGACGGCCACCGTTCTTCCTTTAAATCTATTAATAGTGGTGTTCCTCAATGTTGTGTCTTATCCCCAACACTTTTTCTGTTTTCCATTAATGACCTTTCTCTCTAATACCTCATCTCCTATCCACTCCTATGCTGATGACTCCACCCTTCATTACTCCTTCCAGTTTGAAAGACGTCCCACCTATCAGCAGTTGATAGATATGACAAGAGCAGCCTTGGAGCAACTAACCTCTGATCTTTCACGTATTTCAAATTGGGTCTGAGAAAACATGGTTGTTTTCAATGCTTCAAAAACTCAGTTCCTCCATCTCCCCATTCGACACATTCTTCCAGACAACGATGATGTCTTCTTCGTAAACACACAACTCAAATCTTCATATGTTCTTAATATTCTCGGCGTATCCTTTTCTCGTGATCTTTCTTGGAAAGATCACATTGCTTCTCTTTCTAAGAGGTACTAAGGCTTCTAAGAGGTTGGGTGTTCTGAGGTACCTTCAGAATTACTTCAAGTCACCCCAGTAGCTTGCTCTCTATAGGGATGCTGTTCGTCCCTGTATGGAGTATGTTTCACACATCTGTGGTGGTTCCATTCATACAGCTCTTCTTGAGAAGGTGAAGTCTAGGGCTTTTCGTCAAATCAACTCTCCTGCTCTTACTAACCGTCTCTAATCTCTTTCTGCCCGTCGAAATCTTGCGTCACTCTCTCTTTACTATCACTACGACAATGGACACTGCTGATTTGAACTCTCTCGTCGCATTCCTCCTCCAGTGAGAAGAGCTCGTGCGCAAGCCTTTCAACAAAGTCTCATCCTTTTTTTGTCCAAAATCTCAGACCTCAGACTTAACCGCGATGCCCAGTCTTACATATACTCTACTGGTAAAGTGTGGGACTCTCTCCCTTTACATGCTTTCTCAACTTCCTTTGACTTGCACACTTACAAAGACCGTGTATCTGAACCTTCCGCCTCCTTCGACCATGATAGGATTTTCCCAACTCCGGTGGAATTTGGTGGGCCTCTGGCTTTTTCCCACCGGAGGATATATATATATATATATATATATATATATATATATATATATATATATATATATATATATATATATATATATATATATATATATATATATATATATATATATATATATATATATATATATATATATATATATATATATATATATATATATATATATATATATATATATATATATATATATATATATATATATATATATATAGGGGGAGGGAGCATAGCGAGAAAGTGATAATATTATTTTGGGGTAAAACTTTTTCAAAATTTTTCCGATAGTGGCAGCATCCAAAAACACGATCCTTATCGACGTGCGGGAAAATATATATATATATATATATATATATATATATATATATATATATATATATATATATATATATATATATATATATATATATATATATATATATATATATATATATATATATATATATATATATATATATATATATATATATATATATATATATATATATATATATATATATATATATTCGTACGGTATGAGAATACATGGAAGAGGAACATTCTGATGTTAATTAAAATATATATTTTGTATAAAAAAAATGACTTGAGGGTCCAATTATGGGAACGTCAGATGAAGCCAAAACATCGATTTGTTTACGTCAAAAGACGGAGGCGATCTCGAACGGATTGAAAAAACACTTTTCTACAATTATCACTTGAATTGTTGATTTCATGATGAGAATTGGAGGTTGCCTCCTTCCAACAAACCCATTATTTAATATGCAAAGTTTCCACTGATTGATTTCTTCATTATTTGCCTTCGATCTTCGATCTAGACAAATAATTGAAGGTTTTGATCAAAATTATTTTAGAATTGCCATTCTTCTTTACTTTTTGTGCTTTGAAAACATTTTCCGCATTCTGTGAACAACATTCCTTAAGTTCATCATCAGCCACAAAGCAAAATTAGAGAATCACATTTGAGGCTTCTCTCTACGTGTCTAGATAAATGATTTTTTAAATCAATTAACAATCACTTCGAAAGTATAATAAAGAGTAGTAAAAACGTATATTAATTCAAAATATTTAGATCAAACAGTATTTTCTACATATATATATATATATATATATATATATATATATATATATATATATATATATATATATATATATATATATATATATATATATATATATATATATATATATATATATATATATATATATATCCTCTGGTGGGCAAAAGCCGGAGGTCTACCAAATTCCACCATAGTTGGATAAATTTCAAAATATGGGCCGAATTAAAAGTTGACATATATATATATATATATATATATATATATATATATATATATATATATATATATATATATATATATATATATATATATATATATATATATATATATATAAATATATATAAAGAAATGAAGTTGGGGTTAGGCCTTAAGAAGGAACTATAAGATAGCATAAAAATGTATACATTATCAACAAAGAATTTATTCAAGATGAGACTGAGAATGAATTTACATATAAACATGAGTGGAAAAATAAATAGATAAAAGAGTAATAACGTTAAAAGAGTTCAGACAACTTGACTGACGCAACAATTGCCTGATAGATGACGTTACTCGTCTCTCGACGTCTTTGTTATTTTATAAGGAAAAACAACAAACAAGAAATAACAATCGGTTCGAATAGCAATATCTTTTTTTTTCTTTTTTTTTTCGTTTTCATTTTGGAAAAAATAAAGAAAAATGATGATGCACATTCGTAAATAAACAAATATGATTAATTCCTCACACGAAAATAAAATATGACCCACTAAATTATTATGCTTCAAAAGAAAAATGACTATATATATATATATATATATATATATATATATATATATATATATATATATATATATATATATATATATATATATATATATATATATATATATATATATATATATATATATATATATATATATATATATATATATATATATATATAATAGTAAGGGCCACTTTCGGCAGAAGCCAGATTTTGAAAATCTGGCAACCTAAGCCAGAACGGGATTTTGATTTGCAATGCAAATCACTCCGCTCAAATTGACCTCACGCTCTTTCCTGACACCATTTTTTGGGGGTTCAACCCATTGAAATTGGCCTCAAGTCTGGGGAAGGGGCCCCCGCGGGGGCCCCGTGAACCCCCAAAAATGGTATCAGGAAGTTGCCTGAGTTTGCAAAATCGCTGCGTTCACCTCACTTTCTTTCCTGATCATTTTCTTTGCGGTTCAGTCCGTCTGAATTTGGCTCGAATTGGGGGTCCGGGGTTCCAGGGGCCCGCGTGGGTCCGTGAACCGATAAAGAAAATGTCAGGAAGGTCCCTGAGAATGCAGTGTAGTAGTAAGGGGCCCACTTCGGCAGATGCCAGATTTTGAAAATCTGGCAACCTAAGCCAGAACGGGATTTTGATTTGCAATGCAAATCACTCCGCTCAAATTGACCTCACGCTCTTTCCTGACACCATTTTGGGGGGTTCAACCCATTGAAATTGGCCTCAAGTCTGGGGAAGGGGCCCCCGCGGGGCCCCGTGAACCCCCCAAAAATGGTATCAGGAAGTTGCCTGAGTTTGCAAAATTGCTGCGTTCACCTCACTTTCTTTCCTGATCATTTTCTTTGCGGTTCAGTCCGTCTGAATTTGGCTCGAATCTGGGGGTCCGGGGGTCCAGGGGCCCACGTGCGTCCTTGAACCGATAAAGAAAATGTCAGGAAGGTCCCTGAGAATGCAGGATTGCCCGCAAATGCAGAAAAGACCGTTAGGGACAGGTTGCCAGATTTTCGAAATCTGGCATCTGCCGAAAGTGGTCCCCTTACTACTTTATATATATATATATATATATATTTTTATTTTTTTTTTTTTTATTTTTTTTTTTTAAGGGTTTTAACTATGTGAATAGGACGAGTATTTTTCTCCATCTGCTCTCAAAAGTCCCTCTCTTAGAGGACTCTAAAAGATCATGTTTTTATCTAGTTGGTTTCAGTGCCAGTCCTTGAGCTTTATTGAAACTCTCTTTCACCTTTTCAGTGGAATTTGTCTCGTTCAAATAATAAAAAATTTTATGTTTTAAGATAAATTGTATTAAAAAATAATTATGTTAAAGATAATATTATCGTTCCATGTAACAAAAACATTAAAATTAGAGTTTCTCGTTTACACCGTATAGTCGTCTATGCAAATTCTATTACGTGAGTTCCCAGTCGGTAATCGGCATATTCTTTGATAAAAATTATTCAGCAAATTAGAATAACTTCTCTCTCTCTCCCTTATATATATATATATATATATATATATATATATATATATTATATATATATATATATATATATATATATATATATATATATATATATATATATATATATATATATATATATATATATATATATATATATATATATATGAGTGGAACATTAATGGCAGAAATTATTTTAACTGGATGATTTTTTTTCCCACGAATATTCTGACTGCTAACTCATAAAAATGAATTGTCTTTTACTACTGTATAATGTGTTAACGTAAATATGAATTTGTAGTTATATGCAAACATATAATTGCATGATTTGTTTTTGTTTTTTGGCTTAACAATTATTTAAAGCATCAACACAAATTTCACTCGGCAACTTTTCTTTTGATTCCAATCATTATTCTTTTAATTCTTCGTCGTAGGCTATACAATACAGATGCTCTTTTCCACTTCCACAACTCATTTTTCAATTTCCAAAACATTTTGGAATAATGAACTTATATATATATATATATATATATATATATATATATATATATATATATATATATATATATATATATATATATATATATATATATATATATATATATATATATATATATATATATATATATATATATATATATATATATATATATATATATATATATATATATATATATATATATATATATATATATATATATATATATATATATATATATATATATATATATATATATATATATATATATATATATATATATATATATACAGCTAACCGTTTCCTGATGCACGGTCTATTTATTTCATTAATTTCTGCAACATTCGCGGTCTGCACTCTAATTTCCACTTTATTGAACATCACCTCTCTTCTTCTAGACCTCACCTCTTATTTTTGACCGAAACTCAGATGTCTGAGCGTTCTGAAAGCAAACCCTATTTTGTTTCCTCCTACTGTCTCTATCCTCAATTTCCAGCCAAAGGCGGTTGTTGTGCATACGTGCGCAAAGATGTCGTTTGTTCTCGTATCTCTAATTTGGAGTCTTACCGAATTTTCCACCTTATGGATTAGGCTCTCTTGCCATTTCACGACTAAATTCATTTGTTCTATTTATTTATCTCCTAATTCCACTGACTATCCTAAATTCTTCGACTATTTAAACTCCAAAATAGAGCACATTCTCTCTTCTTATCCTTTCCCTGAAATCATCATATTAGGTGGTTTCAATGTTCACCACCGCCAATGGCTTTCATCTAGTTCTCATGATACAGCTGGTGAACGTGCCTTCTATTTCGCTATCCAAAACGACCTTGAGCAGTTGGTGCAACTCCCTACCCGTATCCCTGATCGTCTTGGGGATGAACCCAACATTATAGACCTTTTCCTAACTTCTAATCCTTCTCCTTATACTGTTAAGCTCTTTCCTCTTCTGGGTTCCTCCGATCACCTTCTTATCTCTGTATCTTCTTCTATTTCTTCAAGTTTTCCGCAGGAAAGACCCCCATCTTTTGAAAGGAAAAGTTTGTGGCATTTCGGTGTCGCAAGTTGGTCGGACTTGCGGTCGTACTTTTCGATTTCCTGTGGAATGATTATTACTTCCGTGGGAGGGGTCCCTCGGAGTGTGCAGAACGCATTACCGAGGTGATTCTCTCAGGCATGGTGGCGTACATTCCATATTCTTTCCCTTCTACTAAACCTAACAAACCTTGGTTTAACTCTGCTTGCTCTAGCACTATCCGCCGCAGGGATGCTGCCTTCAGGGATTACCGTCGTCTTCAAACTCTAGAAACTCATGCTACTTATATTTCATCCCGGAATCGTGCAAAATCTATCCTTCATAACACTAAAAACTCATTTCTCCGTAGAAAATGCAATAATCTTTCTGGTTCCTCTTTTCACGTTCTTTCTGGCATTTTGCAAAAAATTTCAACTCTAACTTTGCTTCTTCCTCTTTCCCTCCTTTAGTATCTTCCGACGGCACAACTGCTGTTTTACCTTCTTCTAAAGCTGAACTCTTCGCTCAAACTTTTGCCTCTAATTCAACCTTAGACGATTCCGGAGCTATTCCTCCTCCTTCAACCCCCTCTAACTCGATCATGCCTAAAATTAGAATTTCTTCTAAAGATGTCATTTCTGCTCTCTCTGAGCTTAATACTAAGAAGGCGTACGGTCCTGATGGTATTCCTCCTGTGGTTCTCAAAACTTGTGCTTCCGAGCTTGCACCCTGCCTCGGTAAACTTTTTCGTCTTTGTCTCTCTACTTCAACCTTCCCTTCTTGCTGGAAATGTGCGCTCATTCAGCCTGTGCCGAAGAAGGGGGATCCCTCTCAACCCTCCAACTACCGTCCAATTTCTTTGACCTCCGTTCTCTCTAAAGTTTTCGAATCTGTCCTTAACAGGAAGATTTGGAAACATCTCAATTCTTCTAATCTTATCTCAGATCGCCAGTATGGCTTTCGTAAGAAACACTCTACGGGTGATCTTCTTTCCCTTCTCTCTGACTCTTGGTCCTCCACTCTTCGGCATTTCGGTGAATCTTTTGCTGTCGCGCTGGACATATCGAAAGCCTTCGATAGAGTCTGGCACAAAGCTTTGATTTCTAAACTTCCCTCTTTCGGTATCTATCCTTCTCTCTGTGATCTTCTCTCTAATTTCCTTTCCGGTCGTTCTATAGCTGCTGTTGTAGACGGCCACCGTTCTTCCTTTAAATCTATTAATAGTGGTGTTCCTCAGGGTTCTGTCCTATCCCCAACACTTTTTCTACTTTTCATTAATGATCTTCTCTCTATTACTTCATCTCCTATCCACTCTTATGCTGATGACTCCACCCTTCATTATTCCTTCCAGTTTGAAAAACGTCCCACTCAACAGCAGTTGATAGACTCGAGAAAGGTAGCCTTGGAGCAACTAACCTCTGATCTTTTACTTATTTCAAATTGGGGCAGAGAAAACATGGTTGTTTTCAATGCCTCAAAAACTCAATTTCTTCATCTCTCCACTCGACACAATCTTCCACACAACTATGATATCTTCTTCGAAAACACACAACTCAAGCCTTCATCTGTTCTTAATATTCTTGGTGTTTCTTTTTCTCGTGATCTTTCTTGGAAAGATCACATTACTTCTCTTTCTAAACAAGCTTCTAATAGGTTGGGTGTTCTGAGGCGCCTTCAGAATTACTTCACGCCACCCCAGTTGCTTGCTCTGTATAGGGGTGTTGTTCGCCCCTGTATGGAGTACGCTTCGCACATCTGGGGTGGTTCCACACACACGGCTCTCCTTGAGAAGGTGGAGTCTAGGGCATTTCGTCTCATCAACTCTCCAGCTCTTACTAACTCTCTTCAATCTCTTTCTGCCCGTCGAATTGTTGCGTCACTTTCTCTTTACTATCGCTATTACAATGGACGCTGTTCTTCTGAACTCTCTCGTCGCATACCTCCTCCATTGAGAAGAGCTCGTGCGACACGCCTTTCTACACAGTCTCATTCTTTCTTTGTCCAACTCTCCGACCCCAGACTTAACCGCTGTGCTCAATCTTACATATACTCTACTGGTAAAGTCTGGAACACACTCCCTTCATCTGTTTTCCCAACTTCCTTTGACTTGCATACTTTCAAACGCCGTGTATCTGGACACGTCGGCCTCCATCGACCATGAAATTTGGTGAAATACCGGTGAAATTTGGTAGGCCTTGGCCTTTGCCCACCGGAGGAGAATAAAAAAAAAATATATATATATATATATATATATATATATATATATATATATATATATATATATATATATATATATATATATATATATATATATATATTATATATATATATATATATATATATAAAGTTCCTCAAAGATGCTTATTGTTTGTGAATTACACTTTTTATCTTCATACTTATAATTATGGAAACAAATTGCGAACCACAGTTCTTTAATCCACAAAACAAATATAAGGTAAGCCTGTAATTTGGAAACAATAAATATTGATTCAATCTTCGGTGTAAAAATATCAAGCACTATATATATATATATATATATATATATATATATATATATATATATATATATATATATATATATATATATATATATATATATATATATATATATATATATATATATATATATATATATATATATATATATATATATATATATATATATATATATATATATATATATATATATATATATATATATATATATATATATATATATATATATATATATATATATATATATATATATATATATATATATATATATATATATATATATATATATATATATATATATATATATATATATATATATATATATATATATATATATATATAGGGTGATTCACACCGATGTTTACGAACTTGTACAGATGGAAGTAAACATCAAAAACAATGAAATTCCACCAAATACATATATGGCATGAAGTTGATCGTTTACTTGATATTGGGGGGACAATAAGGTGAATGACACTAACACCTTATGCCGTAGTTAAGACGTTGCAGGTTCCATGGGAAGGAAGCAATGGCTACGGTATTACAAAAATGGTATGGGGAGGAAAGTACTGGCAAACAACATTTACTATAGTATAGTGTTGAGAGAGGAGAACCACTATGGAGCTCTGGTAGTTGCAGGCCAGTATGTATTCAGGCCGGGGCTTAAATTCTGAACACCTGCTCTAATTGCATCTCCTCTATGTTACCTGCTACGTAATAAACTATGGTGTTTCATTCAGGAATTGTCCCCTTCATATCATCAAAACGAGCATCTTACGGCTCTATATGTTAGGTATCATTTCATTATGATGATGTTTGCTTCCGTCTGTCAAAGTTTGTAAGCCGATGTGAATCATCCTATGTGTTTGTATATATATATATATATATATATATATATATATATATATATATATATATATATATATATATATATATATATATATATATATATATATATATATATATATATATATATATATATATATAGTAGGTTAATAAAGCTTAGATAAGAATCGGATTTGAATGATGACGAAAGATGAGGGGTCGATTACAAAAAACTATAAGAAAGTTCATCTCAATAGCAGCTTTTGAAGACGGCCACAGTTCATCCTTTAAATCTATCAATAGAGGCGTTCCGAAAAGTTTTGTTCTTACCTCAACTCTTTTTCACTTTTCATTAAAAAAATTTAGCAACTTTATCACTTATTCATTCTTGTTTATTTTCTAGCTATTATATCATTTTAAACTTGTATTTCTTTTTAAAACTCATCCTATATTGCTGAGCTTGGTTTATACCGTAATTTAATTTTATTTCATTAAAGTGGCAATTATTTATCACACACAATTTTGCAGGTTTGGAATTTTTGTTTTATCCTGCTTTTTTCTTTTCTTTTTTTTATTTATTTTTTTATTTTTTTATTTTTTTGCTGGAAATACAAGAAGCATTCTCTGACCTTTTTTTTTTCTAGCAGCCTTCTTTAATTCGTCTGTTCCGCTGTAGAGTAAATTTCTGTCGATATCAGTTTTTCAAGGAAATTTAAAGTCTACGATTTTGTGGAATCTATTTGGATTTTGCGAAATTGTCCGTGGGCACGAGTACATCTTACCCTGTGAAATTTATCACCTTATAAGTTAAGGTCATTAATAAATTATTTCAATAGTTCCTACGTATATTTTTTGTCTGGTTTCTGTCACTACATCGAAATATATGCGGACAACGAAGAGAGAGATTTCGTTTATATTTACATCTCTATCATTCTGAGATTTAAAGAATTATCGATAGGAGATGGAAGAATATTAAGTAGACTTCAGACGTTTTTTCATTCTTGGTTTCCACCTTTTTGGATTTCTTTATAATATTGATTAAAAAAATGTCACGAACGATTAGTTTAATCTCTTGATTAAAACATTTTGTTTAAAACTATTGTAAATGGGTTTATTTGCCTAACACAACACTAAATAAAATCACTCATTTCTTTGTATTTACTACTGTAGGTATAAAAATTTTAACTATAAAATTTATTCTTAAATTATTTACAATAATAAAATAAAATAAAATTAATAAATAAATCTTTACTATTTTACTCTTAGTTGTAAAATCTAAACGTCAACCGAAAAGTAATTTATCAGTCGCTGAGAAAAGAAAAAGTTTCACTTTTCCTCACTTTTTCGTTTGAATTCATTCATTCTATTAAACATAAAACTACTTTGGAATCGTCTAACCTTTTTACTCCTGATTGAATTGTAATTATGCAAAAAAATAAATAATTATTAAATTTTAAAACTTGTCTCAGTAATAAATAAATAAAATTAATAGTATTTAGAGGAAAAACTTCTTAAACGAATTCAGAAAATTAGTCTTTTGTAATAGCGATATCATAAGGAGAACAATGCAAAAAAAAATAAATAAAAAATAAAAATATTCCTAAATGCAGAAAGGCATTGGAGAGAGAGTCCGTGAAATTAGGAAAGTTAAAAGGATGAAAATCCTATACTACAACTTTTCATAAAGATATGTGATTGCACCATCTTAGATGCGTGGCCCATTTTCCCTACAGGCGCAAAGGAAATTCTTTGTGTAAAAGATAGTGCTAAATAATCTTGAAGCATCTCAGAAAAAAAAAAAAAAACAATCTTTCAGAAGTCTAGAAATGAAATCTTTCGAAGAAAGATCACGTGAAAAATAAAAAAGTAAGAATATTGAAGATACAAGTAGGCCTGAGTTGTGTTTTCGAAGATGCTTTGAAAAGTAGAGAGATGAAGAACTGGGTTTTGGAGGCATCGAAAACAATTATGTTCTCTTTGTCCCAACTAGAGATACGAGAAAAGTTAGAAGTTTTTGCTCCAAGCATAAATTAATTGTTGTTTCCTGAAGCTTTTCCGAGTGAAAGGAGTAATTAAGAGTAAAAACTTTGACAAGAATTGATAGGCGATGAAGTGGTAGTAGAATATCATTAATGAAAGTATAAGTTGGTGATAGAACAGAACCCTGAAGAACACCACTATTGGCAGATTTAAAGGATGAACGGTGGCTGTCTGCAACAGCTATTATAGAAGATTTGAATGGAAATCAGAA
>SEYY01000489.1:0-5000 GCA_009176605.1 Armadillidium nasatum | reverse complement strand
GCAAAACTCCACAAACTCTGCAACTTCAGGGAGAAGATCTTGAAGCTTCCTATTCGGTAGCCTTCTCTTTTCCTCTCTTCTCTTTTCTTCTCTTCTCTTCTCCTCTCCTCTCCTCTCTTTCTCTTCTCATTTCTTCTCTTCTCTTCTCCACTCCTCTTCTCTTCTCTTCTCTTCTGACTTCCTTGTGATGTTCCTATCTTTTCTTCGTCCCGTCTGCTTCCAAGCACATCCTCTCTCGACGGCAGCCGAATCATATATATATATATATATATATATATATATATATATTATATATATATATATATATATATATATATATATATATATATATATATATATATATATATATATATATTAATGTTCACATTTCCCAGATCATGCCTTGGAGTATAACGACATCAATACTGAATACTTGCTGTGAATCCGAAATAAGATCAATTGAGATACTTGATAATGAACACGGTGAGAGATTCGCTTTTTAACATAAAAAAATAAATAATAATAAAAAAAAAAACTTTCATTTCATGAATTCACATCTACATACGACACAATTTTTTCACCTTCAAAGACATAATCGTTTTGACAAAGTGTTTTTAGTCCAGAATATTGCAAACTTTCTAATGCACACTTCTCTAACATAATATATATATATATATATATATATATATATATATATATATATATATATATATATATATATATATATATATATATATATATATATATATATATATATATATATATATATATATATATATATATAGAGAGAGAGAGAGAGAGAGAGAGAGAGAGAGAGAGAAGTAAGAGTGTTTGTAAACGCAGAAATAAATAATGGTAGATGTTCTTTTTTGAATGCTTTTAACGAAGCTCATTTAAAGCAGATGCGTCTAATCCGATGTTTTGTGTGTGTGATGAGTGCGAATAAAGGGTTTGTTAGAAAGATTTGAGTTCGTCTTTTAACCCTTGAAAAGACTTTGTGACGAAGATGAGCTTTGCCTCCCTCACTTAAGTACAAGTTCAGAGGTTTTAACTAGTCGAGTGCCCAAGATAAAACGATAACATCAATACCTTTAGTAAAAAACGGAGTGAAAAAAAAATACTTTTTACCAAATATATATATATATATATATATATATATATATATATATATATATATATATATATATATATATATATATATATATATATATATATATATATATATATATATATATATATATAATTCATAAAAGAACCTGTACAAGGTTAAAATATACGATTTACGAACAAATTATTTTCCAAGGAATGTGAAACATTCTTTGTTAAATAAAATTTTGGCAAGAACTGCTTTCCTCTTGGACAATTTTGCTCTTTGGGTTCATATTTATTCTGAAGAATCTTAACGATAAGCATTTATAATAATTCATATAGATAATTGCTTGCAAATTGTTGTAAAAAGATAATATCAAATTCTTTATGAATATAGATAAAACCGTAGTTTATTTGCTATATTCATTAAAGTAAGTAAGTTAGTTAGTTTGAACTTCAGTATAGGAAGCAAAACTATAAAACTTCAAGCGCCAAATGTCGAAAATAAATTCGCTATTTTTTAATTAAAAGCAGGAAAAAACTTGAAACCCTATCGAAAATGTGATGATAGAATGCAAAAAAAACATATTCTTTGAAGGTCCATATTTGAAGAATTTAGTTTGTGCGGTTAATTTTTGGACAATTTATAGCTGTTTTGAAATAGATTTTTTATATTTAAAAAAAAAAAAAAGAAAAAAAAGTATATTTAAAATCAAAATCTCCGAAAGAGAGTGAAAAAAAATAAATAATTTTAAAATGATCGTTGTAAACATTATTTTCTTTTACGGGTAATTTGAAAACTTTCTTTTTTTTTTTTTCCTTTCTGAAAATGTCGGGATGAATTTTTTTTTTTAAAGGTTGAACCAAATTTTTTTTTAAATGTGAGATCATATCATTTTTTACTATTATTAAATTCAATTTTAAAGTCTAGATTTCAAGAGTGACAGATCTTGTATCCATTTCTACGACAGGAAAACATTGCTATTATATTCGTTTACTTATATTTTGCAAATGAACAAAATTACAGATTTCTTATCCAAATGATTTTGGTCATTACTAAAACAAAATCTAATGTAACAAACGAAGTTTGAAAAAATATTCTTCTTATTAGAAAATTTAACCCCCCCCCCCCAACCTCAAAGCCAAAAATCTTTCACGAGAAGGATGTTCAAGAGGATGAGGACTCCAGATACGAATTTTAATTCGATTTCAAAGAAGAAAAAAAAAAAAATTAATGGATAATATTTCCTTCAAAAAAAAAATCTTTATTCGACGTTATCTGTACATCTGCTCTAAAAATATACATACTGTATAGTGATGTATCCAATTTCTAATTTAATAAAATATGTGATCGTGGATGTGCAATTTTTTCACTACCACGGATGCGAATTCACTGTTTCCATTCCAAACGTCTAATTAAGTAACTAATATATAATATATATATATATATATATATATATATATATATATATATATATATATATATATATATATATATATATATATATATATATATAATATATATATATAGGTAAACTTTCCTTCTGTATTTGTTTAAATCCGTAGTGGTACACAGTACCCGAATATGCATAACAACTGGAACAGAACCTTATCTCCATTAAAATAAGGAGTATATATATATATAATATATATATATATATATATATATATATATATATATATATATTATATATATATATATATATATATATATATATATATATATATATATATATATATATATATATATATATATATATATATATATATATATATATATATATATATATATATATATATATATAATATTATATATATATATATATATATATATATATATATATATATATATATATAATATATATATATATATATATATATATATATATATATATATATATATATATATATATATATATATATATATATATATATATATATATATATATATATATATATATATATATATATATATATATATATATATATATATATATATATATATATATATATATATATATATATATATATATATATATATATCCTACTGGCTATATCTTCAATTTTCAGCCAAAGGCGGATGATGAGCGTATGTGCCCAACGATGTTGTCTGTTCTCGTGTCTCTAATTTGAAGTCTTCTGAATTCTTTATGGCTTAAACTTTCTTGCAACTCTACAACTAAATTCATCTGTTCTGTCTACTTATCTCCTAACTCTACAGACTATCCAAAATTCTTCGACTATCTTAACTCCAAAATAGAACACATTCTTTCTTCTTCTCCTTTCTCTGAAATCTTCATTTTAGGTGATTTCAATGTTCACCACCAATGACTTTCATCTAGCTCTCATGATCAAGCTGGTAAACTCGCCTATCTATCTATTCTATCCAGAACAACCTTGAGCAGTTGGTGCATCTCCCTACCCGTATATCTGACCGCCTTGGTGATGAACCCAACATACTGGATCTTTTCCCAACTTTTTATTCTTCTCCTTACACTCACTGTTAAACACTTTCCTCCTTTTGGTTCATCCGATCACCTTCTTATCTCTTTATCTTGTCCTAAGTCTTCAGGTCTTCCGCAAGAACGGCTCCAGCCTTAGGCAAGGAGACGTTTGTGGAATTTCTGTGCCACTAACTAGTCTGACTTGCGGTTGTACTTTTTATGATTTTCCATTGAATGATTACTGTTTCCGTGGGAGGGGTTCCTCTGAGTGTGCAGAGTGCATAACCGAGGTGATTCTCTCTGGTATGGAGGCGTACATTCCATATTCTTTCCATTCTACTAATCCTAACAAACCATGGATTAATTCTGCTTGTTATCGTGCTATCCGAAGCAGGGATGCTGCATTCAGGGATTATCATCGTCTTCAAAACTCCAGAAACTCACGCAACTTATATTTTATCCTTGAATCGTGCAAAATCTATCACTCGTAACACTAAAAACTATTTTCTCAGCAAAAAAATGCAATAATCTTTCTGGTTTCTCTAACTTTGCATCTTCCTCTTTCCCTCCTCTAGTATCTTCTGACGGTTCAACTACCGTTTTGCCTTCCTCTAAAGCTGAACTCTTCCCTCTAATCCAAACTTAGACGATTCCGGAGCTGTTCCTACTTCTTCAACCCCCTCCAACTCATTCATGCCTAAACTTATAATTTCTTCTAAAGACGTCATTTCTGCTCTCTCAGAGCTTAACACTAAGAAGGTGTACTGTCCTGATAGTATCTCTCCTATGGTTCTCAAAACCTATATATATTATTTCAAACTTCCGCATTTTATAAGTGCAGATGCGAATGCAAAGTCAATTTTAATGTGGATGTGATATAATTAGTAATATATATATATATATATATATATATATATATATATATATATATATATATATATATATATATATATATATATATATATATATATATATATATATATATATATATATATATATATAATATATATATATATATATCTTACTTTTATTTTAATATAATGAATTACATATATAAATTCTGTGTGCTAATATTTAACATCACTTTTAATTCAAGTAATTCAATAAACTCTTTATTTTTATGCCTGCTTGAAAAAGTTTAAAGAAAGACAGTTCTTTACAAACTTTAATTTTAAATCTTCTTAATTAAATAAAATATATATATATATATATATATATATATATATATATATATATATATATATATATATATATATATATATATATATATATATATATATATATATATATATATATATATATATATATATATATAATATATATATATTACTTACTTTTATTTTAATATAATGAATTACATATATAAATTCTGTGTGCTAATATTTAACATCACTTTTAATTCAAGTAATTCAATAAACTCTTTATTTTTATGCCTGCTTGAAAAAGTTTAAAGAAAGACAGTTCTTTACAAACTTTAATTTTAAATCT
>SEYY01000488.1:41242-46242 GCA_009176605.1 Armadillidium nasatum | reverse complement strand
TGGTCATAGTAAAGAAATTTGGGCAGTTTTCTCTTGCGCTTAGCCTCGCCCACATATGAGTACTAAATACGTTCACCAGCGAAATGCTTTCTGCAGGTGGAATCAAAATCAGAATCCGTGATAGGCCTGGCCAGCCAGCTGATGTTTGACGTCGGCCCGTGAAACCCTTGGTTCATCCTCGAATGAACCTACTAACAGGGTTAATAACCCTTCCTGAAGGCGAATTTTGATATATATATATATATATATATATATATATATATATATATATATATATATATATATATATATATATATATATATATATATATATATATATATATATATATATATGTAAATGACCTTTATCTGGGTTCAAACCTAGGTTAGCGAAGCGACAGGCGAGTATTTATGCTTGTACTTACTGTTCTTTTAAATCCGAGGAAAATATATTGTACAAGATAATGAATTTTAAGACTGGTGCTACTCCATTGCTAAAATGCTAAATCAAGTCAAGTCCAAATGAACTAATTTTGCCAAATACATACACATACACATACGCATACGCATGTACACACAAACACACACACACACACACACACACACACACACACACACACACACACATATATATATATATATATATATATATATATATATATATATATATATATATATATATATATATATATATATATATATATATATATATATATATATATATATATATATATATATATATATATATATATATATATATATATATATATATATATATATATATATATATATATATATATATATATATATATATATATATATATATATATATATATATATATATATATATATATATATATATATATATATATATATATATATATATATATATATATATATATATATATATATATATATATATATATATATATATATATATATATATATATATATATATCTGAAAGAGTTCTGTTATAAGAACTATTCTATTGTATGACAAAAATTTCAGAATTAATCGTTCCTATAAAATAAAGTGTATCGTTAAACTAAGTTTCTTTATATTAGATAAAAACGACTCGTATTAATACGCATTCATTTGGAATCACTTAACGAAGTTCAATTACTTACTCGCCAGAGGGCGCCACTTTAACTATTTGTCCATTTCATATGCAAATGTTGACTTTTGTCAATTTATAGATAAGTGGATAGAAGGTTAAATGTAATTTTGTAAATTATTGAGAAATAAAACGTATCCAAGGTAAATATTTCGGTAAAACAATTAAGTGTATTTTTAAATCATTTTATTTCGTTTTTTGGAGTGAAAAAATTTCTTCATCTTTTTTTATCGGATAAAAATGACTTCTGAAAAGTCAACAGATTTTCTACAAAAAAAAAAAAAAAAAAAAAAAAAAAAAATGACATTAACATATGACGCTCCTTATTCAATAGGATGTAAGTTAAATTCTAAAACACGTCTTATTGTAAAGGTCAAAGGAACATTAGTTTGAAAACTTATTTTTAAAGCGACGTCGTTTGGCCATTTCATTTATCATTTTTTGAACATTTATTTTCTCCAAAATGAAGTGATCCATTTTTATCTTTTCGAGATAAAGTCAAAATATTTTGTATTTTATTAAGAAAATTTGTATTATAATTTTGACTCTAATGATATAATTATAAAAATTTTAAATAACGTTTATTGTCTTTTAAACAAAATATATTATACACAGTTTATTTATTATTAAAAATGCTTGAGAATTTTCAAGAGGTGTTTGTGAGATGGAGGTGAGGTGGAGATTGGGGAGAGGGGTGAATGTTATATAATAATAACAATAAAAAAAGATGAAGATCACATTCTTTAATAATATTCAATCTTCTTTTTATTTTTATTTTAAAATAATTAGGCTTATTTTAAAACATCTATACAACCAATCAAAGAAGCATATTTTCCTTAAAATAACTTTTTGATTTATTGAAGAATTAAAATTTTTAAATAATTACTTTTTTAATTAATTTTGAATTTTTTTTAAAAAAATAATTTAATTTTCTTTAATTTATTTATTTATTTTTATTTTTGAATTTTTTTCCTTCTTATCACTGATAAGTACGAAGCATGGAAACTTTCTTGTTGTCCTTGCTGTTAGTTTTCTAATAGTTGCCAACCAATAATTAAACCAAATTTATGGTTTATAAATCTCGTTTTTCATTTAGTTCAAATTTTGGTTTTGTGGTGCGTTGGTTGTTTGGTTGCTTGGTTGACATAAACTCTTTTGAGTTCAATCGTTTTCTCTTTGGGCGCACTTTATAATCTTCTTCCGTCACCTTAAAGGAGGTAATAATAATAATAATAATAATAATAATAATAATAATAATAATAATAATAATAATAATAATAATAATAATAATAAATAATAATAAAAAACAACAAGAATAAAAGTAATAATAAAAATGATAATATTATTCTTAATGCTACTACTACTACTAATAATAATAGTACTAAAAATAATAATGATAATAATATTCCTAACAAAAATAATAATAATAATAATAATAAAAAAATAATAATATAAAAATAATAATTATAATTATAAAAATTAATAACAATAAAATCAGAGAACATGATGAGAATGAATGATTATATTCCCTAGGTTTTTTTCGTAATTCGCAAATTTTTATTAACACACACACACACACGGATATATATATATATATATATATATATATATATATATATATATATATATATATATATATATATATATATATATATATATATATATATATATATATATATATATATATATATATATATATATATATATATATATATATATATATATATATATATATATATATATATATATATATATATATATATATATATATATATATATATATATATATATATATATATATATATATATATATATATATATATATATATATATATATATATATATATATATATATATATATATATATATATATATAGCTTTTGGCTAATTACTAAATCTCTTTAATAGAAACTACATCAAAAAACAGGTTCAATAATAGTAAAAAAATATTGTGTAAAGAAAGTGTAATAAATTATCCTATTTTTTTGGGGGCAGAAAATTTTGCCGAAGAAAGTGGACGTGAAGACAAAAATATTACATTTGTTTATTAAAATCATTTTAAATAATGATATTATTATTTTATTTTTTTTTTTTTTTAAAGAAATTATTATTATCAATTTTAATATTTCTGAGGCTATAAAAGTGAAAATTTATTCCTGATTATTGTCTAACGTATAATTTAAGTACAGTATGTTTTATTGCCTTTGTTCTTGGACAGACGCCATAAAATTTTTTTTTCCTTCATTGGTACTTTAAGCACATTGTGAAGTGCCATCACAAAGACCAAGATTTATTTGGGTTTTATTCATACAAGAATATAGATATCGATATGTTTGGGAATGATTGATTAAGTATCGATTATCATACGTTCCAGAATACCGATGTGCTGATAGATATTTGATATATGGTATATGTTCATAACTGATGTATCGAGTGCTGGATGTCAAAGGCCCCATAATTTTGATGTGTTGATAGGTGTCTGACATCTAGTGTAAATGGTGCGTTAAATGCCGGATGTCGTGTTCCCCAGAATTCTTATGAGTTGATAGATGTCAGATATCTGTACTTGTGTATATGACTCGACAAATGTCGGATACAGTACTTGATACAATTCTGATATATTCATAGATGTCTGACATCTGTATATGCATAAGTGATATAACAAATGCCGGATATCATACAACCCAGTATTTTGATGCATACATTTTAAAAATGTATGAATTTAACATGCAATAAATGCATACGCGATTGACATCATTTTACAAAAGTTTTACTATGCTTTTAAGAGACCAATATTTAGAAGAGGATTTGGGATAATTGATTCCCATATACTGTGAAAGAGAATGGGGATATATATATTTTTTTTTTAAAGTTTGCATCTCACGGGCATTGCTCTATTCCAGTAGAGGAACTTTTCTAGGTAGTATATACCTAGGATCCCCAAGTGGGATCGAACCGGCACCCTCAAACACGTGAGTCAATCACTCAACCGTTTGAGCCACGAGAAACGGCATTTGATATATTGATTATGGGAGTAATGCACCTGAACTCTCTTTTTTTTAATGCAGAAACTCTTATCTTACACGCAACGTCGATATTGTGAATGTATGTTGCCCATTTCGATATGGCACGATTTTTATCTAAATTAACCGCACAAATAACTAGACACCATATATATATATATATATATATATATATATATATATATATATATATATATATATATATATATATATATATATATATATATATATATATATATATATATATATATATATATATATATATATATATATATATATATATATATATATATATATATATATATATATATATATATGTATATATATATATGTATAACATGAAATTTTGACTTCTGGAAAACAAAAACTTCGTCTATAGTTTATTGTTCTTAGATCATTCGTCGTTCTTTCTTATTTTGTTGTTCAGCGCTTGTCCTTCATTTTATAACCCTTGTTCATTCGAGCATTTAAATATAGGTGGTCAAATTAGTTAATCCAAGTATTATTTTTTTCATTTCTTTTCATTTTTATTTCATTTTTTTTTTTACTTCTTAAAATTTCTCCTTTTTCCGTATTTATTTATTCATTTTTTTTTTTTGTTTCTTTTTATTACGACCGAACTACGACACTTTCTCTTTCATTATACTCATTTTTTTTTATTATTATTATTTTTTCTCTTTCGCATTCTTTTAGTTGCGTAACAAATATTTACGTTCAATTTTAAAGCCTCGCGTCGAAGCTTCTTTTCCGAACGGCAGCAATTTAAATCGGTCTTTATTATCACTCGAGGATTTTTCGGACTTGCAAAAAAAAATTTAGAATTTTAATTTTTCTAGTTTTGGGAAAAATGACGTCAGAAGACATCAAAAGACGATAAAAAAAT
>SEYY01000488.1:6242-16242 GCA_009176605.1 Armadillidium nasatum | reverse complement strand
ATCGAGGTTATAAAACTTTGCAAAAACTGGTTTTAAAATAAAAAAAAAATGAAATGAAAATAAAATAAATATATATATATAATATATATATATATATATATATATATATATATATATATATATATATATATATATATATATATATATATATATATATATATATATATATATATATATATATATATATATATATATATATATATATATATATATATATATATATATATATATATATATATATATATATATATATATATATATATATATATATATATATATATATATATATATATATATATATATATATATATATATATATATATATATATATATATATATATATATATATATATATATATATATATATATATATATATATATATATATATATATATATATATATATATATATATATATATATATATATATATATATATATATATATATATATATATATATATATATATATATATATATATATATATATATATATATATATATATATATATATATTGCTTGTGCAACACTTTCTTTGATGGTAATGTATTCAGTACATTTAGTCCTGAAGCGAACATTATTTTTCAAGCGAGACAAAAAAAAAAAAAAAAAAAAAAAAAAAAAAGCCACACCTTAAATATGAGTGTGTCAGATCTTTTTTTTTATGATGAGAATTTTTGATAAAATATCTTTTTTTTTTATCCTCGTTCCTTATATTTGGAGTTCAAATATCAACAACAGAGAGAGAGAGAGAGAGAGAGAGAGAGAGAGAGAGAGAGAGAGAGAGAGAGAGAGAGAGAGAGAGAGAGAGAGAGAGAGAGAGAGAGAGAGAGAGAGAGAGAGAGAGAGAGATATATATATATATATATATATATATATATATATATATATATATATATATATATATATATATATATATATATATATATATATATATATATATATATATATATATATATATATATATATATTGGGAGGACGTAGCACAGTCTGAAGCGATGAAAGTACAACCTTCTGGGCTTAACACATGGGATAAAAGGGTGGGATAGACTATTCCGTTTTAGTTCGTTGCCATTTGGTTCGCTCCTTTTTGCGTTTCATCTTCTAAGAGGGTCTCTAGTATACCCTTGACTCACTTTGGAGTGCCTATACTCCCACAACTTTCCTCCTTATTCACATGTGTCCTACAAATTTACAAGCGCTTGTATCTACATCACCTATTAAATTTTTATTTCTGCTCTCTCTAACCTTAACACTCCGAGCGTAACACTCCGAGCTTGCCCAATGCCTTGGTAAACTATTTCGTCTATGTCTTTCTATTTCAACCTTCCTTCTTGATGGAAATGTGCCCTCATTCATCCTGTGCCGAAGAAGGGGAACCCATCTCAACCCTCTAACTACCGTCCAATTTCTTTAACCTCCATTCTTTTTAAAGTTATCGAATCTATCCTTAACAGGAAGATTTGGAAACATCTCAATTATTTTAATCTTATCTTTGATCGTCAGTATGACTCTCGTAAGAAACGCTCTACTGGTGATCGATCTTCTTTCCCTTCTCTCTGACTCTTGGGACTCCGCTCTTCGGCATTTCGGTGAATCTTTTGCTGTGGAGCTAGACATATTGAAAGCTTTCGATATATTTTGGCATAAAGCTTTGATTTCCAAACTTCCCTCTTTCGGAATCTATCCTTCTCTCTGTAGCCTTCTCTCTGATTTCCTTTCTGGTTGTCCTATAGCAGCTGTTGTAGACGGCCACCGTTTTTCTATAAATCTATTAATAGTGGTGTTCCTCAAGGATCTGTCCTACTCTTTTTGCTTTTCATTAATGACCTTCTCTCTGTTACTTCATCTCCTATCCACTCCTATGCCGATGACTCCACCCTTCATTACTCTTTTCAGTTTGAAAGACGCCCCTCCGAACAGCAGTTAATAGACAAAAGAAGGGTAGCCTTGGAACAACTAACCTATGATCTATTTCGCATTTCAAATTGGGGCAGAGAAAACATGGTCGTTTTCAGTGCCTCAAAAACTCAATTCCTCCATCTCTCTACTCGACACATATTCCACACAACTATAATATCTTCTTCGAAAACACATAACTCAAACCTTCATCTATCTTTAATATTCTTGGTGTTTTTTTTTTTCGTGATCTTGGAAATATCCCATTACTTCTCTTTTAAACAAGCTTCTAACAGACTGGGTGTTCTGAGGTGTCTTTTGAACTTCTTTACACCACTCCAGTTGCTCGCTCTTTATAGGGGTGTGGTTCGCCCCTGTATGAAGTACGCCTTACACATCTGAGGTGGTTCCACCCATGGAGCTCTCCTTGAAAAAGTGGAGTCTAGGGCTTTTCGTCCTTTCAATTTTCCTACTCTCGCTAATTCTTTCCAGTTTCTTTTTGCCCGTCAAATTGTTGGGTCACTTTTCTATAATATCGCTATTATAACGGAGATTGCTCTTTCGAACTCTCTCGTCACATACCTCCTCCTTTGAGAAGGGCTCTTGCGACACACAGTCTCACCCTTTCTCTGTCCAACTCTCTGACTCCAGACTTAACCGCTATGTTCAATCTTACGTGTACTCTACTGGTAAAGTCTGGAACACACTCCTTCAACTATATTCCCAATTTCCTTACACACCTTCAAACGCCGTGTGTCGGGACATGCCGGCCTTTAATCTTAACCAGGAACCCGATTTCCTCCTTTCTCTGGTGGAAATTTGTTAGGCCTCTGGCCTTTGTCTACCAGAGGTAATATATATATATATATATATATATATATATATATATATATATATATATATATATATATATATATATATATATATATATATATATATATATATATATATATATATATATATATATATATATATATATATATATATATATATATATATATATATATATATATATATATATATATATGTAATATATATATATATATATATATATATATATATATATATATATATATATATATATGTATATATATATATATATATATATGTATATATAATCTTCTACATAACCTTTCAGCATGAAATTGATTTTACTCGGTAATAAACTCATTTAGGTGTGTTGTCTTAAAATATTACGAACGTGGCCTTTCAATAAATGTCTGAATTGCTCGCAAGAATCTTTTTCTAAATCAAGATACGATTATTTGAAAGATAATTTGACCAATCGTAAAACTCTTTGAGTCTGATTTCTTAAACCTTTTAACATTCTATTTTGAAACAGATCCCTTGTTTTAAACTCGAATAGCTTTTATAAAGTGATTTTATTTGTTTTCTCTGTGCACGCAAAATTCTTGTTTGTTTATATATATATATATATATATATATATATATATATATATATATATATATATATATATATATATATATATATATATATATATATATATATATATATATATATATATATATATATATATATATATATATATATATATATATATATAAACGAGTACACATAAAATTGTACATGTAAATATAAATACAGGTTAACCTTTAAGTTTGAATACATTTTACCTTGAATTCGAGGTTTCGAAGGTTTAGCTTTGGGTCCCGTCAAGTCATTTATGTTGTTGTTTTTCTTTTTATTATTATGCATAAAAATAGGTTTAATCTCTCTTTGTTTCTCTTTTTTATTCAAATACGAGGAAGTAAATGAAGCTTTATTCTGATAAACAAAAGATAAGATTTCTAATTTCTTTAAAGTACTTATTTAGAAAAGCTTGAATATGGCATTTTTAGTGCAATGAACTGGTATATATATATATATATATATATATATATATATATATATATATATATATATATATATATATATATATATATATATATATATATATATATATATATATATATATATATATATATATATATATATATATATTATATTATTATTTATTATTATTTATTATATTATTATTATTATTATTATTATTATTATTATTATTATTATATTATTATTATTATTATTATTATTATTATTATTATTATTATTATTATTATTATTATTATTATTATTATTATTATTATTATTATTATTATATTATTATTATTATTATTATTATTATTATTATTATTATTTTATTATTATTATTATTATTATTATTATTATTATTATTATTATTATTATTATTATTATTATTATTATTATTATTATTATTATTATTATTATTATTTATTATTATTATTATTATTATTATTATTATTATTATTATTATTATTATTTTATTATTATTATTATTATTATTATTATTATTATTATTATTATTATTATTATTATTATTATTATTATTATTATTATTATTATTATTATTATTATTATTATTATTATTATTATTATTTTCTTGACCCTTTATTCATGTTTCCTATTTCTTTATTATTTAATATTTATATTGTGGTAATTTTTATGAATTTCTTCTTAGTAATTTTATTCTTAAATTGGATAAGCTTCAATGATCCAATTCATGATTCGAAGATTTCAAAGTTACATTATATAATTTTAGTAAAATATTAGACTCTATTTGTAAATTCTAATAATAATAATAATAATAATAATAATAATAATAATAATAATAATAATAATAATAATAATAATAATAATAATAATAATAATAATAATAATAATAATAAATAATAATAATAATAATAATAATAATAATAATAATAATAATAATAATAATAATAATAATAATAATAATAATAATAATAATAATAATAATAATAATAATAATAATAATAATAATAATAATAATAATAATTAATAATAATAATAATAATAATAATAATAATAATAATAATAATAATAATAAATAATAATAATAATAATAATAATAAATAATAATAATAATAATAATAATAATAATAATAATAATAATAATAATAATAATAATAATAATAATAATATTAATAATAATAATAATAATAACAATAATAATAATAATAAATAATAATAATAATATATAATAATAATAATAATAATAATAATAATAATAATAATAATAATAATAATAATTATAATAATAAAAATAAATTCGTACATACATACACCTATAAACACATACATTCAGTTGCATATATTATTTAATATGCATGTGAAATAAAAAAAAAAAAAAAAAAAAAAAAAAAAAAAATTTAAATCCTTCAATCCAAAAATTTCGAAAAAAAAAAAAAAAAATTTTCTATGTATATTATTACCGTGGCGTATTTACCAACCATTCAATACGAGCCTCTCGTAACACGCCTGATCGCTTCTAAACACAAGCAGATATAAACAAATAAAAAGAACCAATCCAACTGGTCCTCTTTGTAACCTTTTAAAATGTTAAAAATGTTTTTATTGTTTAAAAATTATTCTATTAAAATATTTTTGTAAAAAAATATTTTCCATTCAATTCAACGATTATTAGAAATAATTCGATCTTAATGCGATTTTAAATTCTTTCTTATGTGATTCAAAAAAAATTCTCTGAAATAAAATTCGGTTTTTTATTTGCCTTTTTTTTTATTCTATTTAACGGATTTGGTTTCTTATCCCTTTTGGGGTAATAAAAAATCTGTTTTTATAATTTCACTTGTCCTATGCTTAGTGATAATTTTTAGCTCTTTACGCTCTTAAAACTCTTTCTAATATATATATATATATATATATATATATATATATATATATATATATATATATATATATATATATATATATATATATATATATATATATATATATATATATATAATATATATATATATATATATATATATATATATATATATATATATATATATATATATATATATATATATATATATATATATATATATATATATATATATATATATATATATATATATATATATATATATATATATATATATATATATATATATATATATATATATATATATATATATATATATATATATATATATATATATATATATATATATATATATATATATATATATATATATATATATATATATATATATATATATATATATATATATATATATATATATATATATATATATATATATATATATATATATATATATATATATATATCAGAGTTTAAATTTGCTATAGGGTAATCGAACCAGGGTCCTATAGCATAGCGTTTTACCTCTATGCTACTGGCGGTTCAAAAGAGGTATCCAAAGAGGAGGTTTATGAATAATAATTCTCAAGAACAACCTGCAAGGACTTCTCCCGATCGCGCTTGAGCGTGAGGCAACATGACCCGGGCTCGGCCCCCCCCCCCTCATTAGTCATAATTAATGTCTGCTAACACTCTCGTAGATTTAAACATTCATTAAACATCAGAGTTTAAAGTTTGATATATATATATATATATATATATATATATATATATATATATATATATATATATATATATATATATATATATATATATATATATATATATATAACCTCGCAGGAAATAATAAAAGCTTCAAAACTATAAGTATGACTTTCGAAAGGGCAACTGCCTTTCCTCATTCAAGGCTTACTCTCTTAAGTTATATTTTAATTATTGTTTTATTTCCTGTGAGGTTATATATATTTATGTAAATAAAATATATATAATATATATATATATATATATATATATATATATATATATATATATATATATATATATATATATATATATATATATATATATATATATTATATATATATATTAAAATGTTATGTTGATTAAATATAATTTATTTAGGTAATTATGAATGATTACCTAACCTGGTTCCTATAAACTACAACAAAAACCATTAAAAATGTAAATAAAAATGACTTAAATAATAATGAGTGTCATAATAAGTGATATTCGGTCATTTAGTAATGGGAAATTTCGGGATAAAAATGATGAGTGGTGTGTTTATTTTCTTCTTATTTGACAATTGTATTTTTAGTTAAGTTTTTGTTTAATGATTTGCTAACTTTTAATTACTTTATATTGATATGCGTAAAAATACAAAAAGTTTATATATTTATGTAATATATTTAAAATTTTAAATAATTTATAAAAAATATTATAATATATATAATTTATAATAGAATGAAATTATAATATAAATAATTAAAAACTAAATTTCAGTTCAATGACACTTTTTGCGTTAAAACAATTTTCGTCCTCTGCTCTACTAACTGAAAGAATATTATGAATAGAATATTTAATAAAATATTAATAAATTATTTATTAAAATCCTTCATTAAATAGGAAAGATTTTAATACCTAAAAGAATTAAGATATTTTCAGGCCTTCCTGTCAAGGATAGAATCAAAATTTTTGGAAAGAAAAGGCTTTAATCATAAGGACTAGAGTTAAAGGATTCAGGTGGATTCCCTTTTTAGAAAGTCTAAATAAGGCTACCCTATTTCAAAGAAGAAAAGATAGAAACTGGTAGGCAGAGAAGATGCAGTTTATCAAGTCATGGGGCAAACCCTGGAACCAATGTTTTAAAAGTGAGGGAAGATACATCTGGAATTAACATTTTTGAATTATGTTCAGAGAGTTAAAAACTTTCGTTTAAAGTAAATTACAAGCTTAGTAATGAATGAGACAGAAGAAGCGGATTAGAGGCGAAGGTTTGAGCAAAAATCTTCAGCTTTAGCAGAGTGTAAGACTGTTATGGAGGCTTCAGAGGAAACAACATGAAGGAAAAGAGAAGCAAATAAAACATTTTGTTAACGTGTTAGAATGAGGAAAAAAAGGAGTAACGAGAAAAAAAATATTACGTTTTTAACGAAGAAAGAATTTTTGAAACAGTTAACAATAGATTTTATTCGATTTCTGGATGAAATTTTAGTAACATTACTTTCTAAAGCCTAAAGGCAGTATATCCTGAAAGCAACGTACTCATAAACAATAGGATAAATAGCATGGCAGTCAGAAACCATTGCAAGTTTATGTTTAATTAATTCAAGAGAAAAAAAATGGAAAGTAAGTATCTACGTCAGAATAAATTACTTGGAATGCTCACTACGCCTTCTCAGAAAATTCCTTCTTTCAAAGATGAAATCGTTCTAAAAAAAAATTAATAATATACAAGCGAAAGTCTAACCAGTTGTAGGCACCATAGTGTCTCAAAGGTTAAATGTCTCAAGTAGATTAACGTGGCTCAAACTAGAGTGATTGACTTACGTGCTTGAGGGCGTCGGTTCGATCCTACTTGGGGATCCTAGGTATATACTACCTAGAAAAGTTCCTCTCCTTGAATAGGGCAATGCCCGTGAGATGCGAACTTTTATATAAAAAATTTTTAATTAATTAGTTTATATTTTTCTTTTAAATCTTTATAAATTTAATTATTAATTTATGTCAATTTTTTGTCTCTATTTAGGAATGGCGATTTCTAAAGGCCAGTCCTGGCCTGATATTCTCGAAAAGATCCGGTCCCACGGGGTTCGAGTCGTATGGATTTTATTCGGCATCTGGATAGTCATCAACATTATTGTCGCCAACAAGAAAAGCGCTTCCTTCATCAACTCTATTCAAGGGTAAGAATAAAAGGCTTTTCTCCTTTTCTCATTCCACCTCTCATTGAGACTTCTCCTTACTACTCCAAACATTAATTCTTATATCTTTATGCTATGTGAGTAGTATATGTATCACTTTCGGCAGGAAAAATCAGGCAACCTAAGCCAAACGGGATTTTGATTTGCAAAGCAAATCACTCCGCTCAAATTGACCTCACGCTCTTTCCTGACACCATTTTGGGGGGTTCAACACATTGAAATTGAACTCAAGTCTGGGGAAGGGGCCCCCGCGTGGCCCCGTGAACCCCCCAAAAATGGTATCAGGAAGTTGCCTGAGTTTGCAAAATCGCTGCGTTCACCTGACTTTCTTTCCTGATCATTTTCTTTGCGGTTCAATCCTCCTGGAATTGATTCGAACTTGGGGGTTTGGGGGCCCGTGGGCCCGCGCGGCCCCGTTAACCGACAAAGAAATGTCAGGAAGGTCCCTGAGAATTCAGGATTGCACGCAAATGCAGAAAAGACCGTTAGGGACAGGTTGCCTGATTTTTCCTGCCGAAAGTGATACATATACTACTTATGTGTTCTTATTTTAAGTTCCACTGATCAACTTTATTTTCCATTTCCATCTATCTCTATTTTCATTTCTTTCATCTTTGATGAAAAATCTTTTTTATTCTTCTTTTCCATTTCCACTGGCATTTTATGCATCTTTACTTTTCGACTTATGTTCTATCGTATGAAGCTAAGTTTTTCCCACCAATCAATATCTCTTCCACAGCCACTTTCTCAGTGTGTATTAAAAACATATTGACAATACTAACAATTGTTTGGCAATATATCTCTCTTTAACAGATGATCATTTTTATTTTTGTTATTATTTTCAGTGAGTCGCTTGTTCAGAATTAAATTTATTAAAAAGTATAAAACCACAGTGGTAGATTTAAATATCGTAAATTAATACTACTGCTGTGAAAAGACATTAATTTATCTTCTATTAAATTTTTGCTTTCAGTTTAAGCAGTTTATCTCTTCATGAAGCTAGATATAAAAATGTATTTATCACTTTATTGATATTCTACCTTTATAATTTAGTTATTTTTTTTATATTTACTTGTATGATTATGTAATTTCACGATCGATTAGTTATTTTATCGATTATTTTATCGATTATTTAAAAAAAAAAGTGTTTTAAAAAGCCTCCCACAAGTGCGGACATTAAAATCGAGTAATAAAATCGCTTTTTCTCTTCCGAGATGAGATCACCACAAACGAAGAAGATAATTTTTATTGCCTTTAAAGCAATAAAACCTTTACAACAATTAATCTTCGGTAAAATTTTATTGTTTTTTAATTGTTTGTTTTAAAGAAAGCAAGATATTTCGATACCTCAATTTAAATGCCAGATGTCAAACAATGAGTGTTAAACATAATTTTCATTTCTTAAATAAATATTAAAAATCATTTGCAAATGATTGATGAAGTTATTTTTCATATTTTCTTAGAGAGTACATT
>SEYY01000487.1:80748-82759 GCA_009176605.1 Armadillidium nasatum | reverse complement strand
TATATATATATATATATATATATATATATATATTATATATATATATATATATATATATAGAAAGGTACAATGTTTCTATAAGAGAAAAATTGGATAATATCAAATATGGGTAGGAAATGTTGAAAATATTTCTTAACACAAACCGCCCTTCAGGAACAAAACGTATAAATTTAAGTAAATAGCAATAGGAAGAACAGAAAATAAAAAAGAATTTCAAAGAATGAAAAATAGGAAGCACTCCTTTGAAATCGACGTTGTCAAAAGCAAACCAATGTTCAATCACAAGAAATAAGAAACAACTGCATTTTATTTTAGTTACCCAAAACTTTTAGTTTTCTATAATAATTGGATGTAATTTAAGGCAAACTCATGAAAATTAAATTTAATGAAAATGACGATAACATTTAATATTTTAATATATTTTAATTAGAACATGAGAGTAACTAGGAAGGGTAGGATGAGTTAAGATAATAGAGGTTGAGTGTCTGGTGCCCAGATTAACTGGCACCTTTCCTGAAATTTTGGTCAGTAAAATTGAGGTTCGAATTTAAAAATTTTGTTTTTAAACTTTAAGTTGAAGTTAAAAAATAATATATATATATATATATAATATATATATATATATATATATATATATATATATATATATTATATATATATATATATATATATATATAATATATATATATATATATTATATTATAATATAATATATATAAAAATATATATATATATATATATATATATATATATATATATATATATATAATATATATATATATATTTTATATATTACACATATATATATATATATATATATATATATATATATATATATATATATATATATATATAATATATATATATATATATATATATATATATATATATATATATATATATATATATATATATATATATATATATATATATATATATATATATATATATATATATATATATATATATATATATATATATATATATATATATATATATATATATATATATATATATATATATATATATATATATATATATATATATATATATATATATATATATATATATATATATAGTATATAATATATATATATATATATATATATATATATATATATATATATATATATATATATTATATATATATATATATATATATATATATATATATATATATATATATAAATCAATTTCAACTTCAGTAACATTTACCTCAATTGGAATTAGCACCCAATCTAGTATGTTAAGTTCTAGGAGGTCCTTGAACAGAACTTGCATGTCTTCATAAATTTATTTAAATGATCAATATGCACAACACAACCATTATCTTTTACATCACTTCTATCTGAAGCAAGATTTTGAAACTGGTTAAACACACGTCGTGAGATTTTAAAATTTACAATTTGAGTTTTCCTAGCAATGTATTAATGACTTTTTTGCTAGATATTGCATCACAAGTAGGTCATTGCAGCATCTTAGTAAGAGAATTCAGTTTTTCAAACACATCTGAGAAGTAAAATATGTCTGTTTTCATTGCAACCAACTGTTTTCCAATCTCCCTTTCGTTTAGACAACCTTCATACCTCTGTATGCAATATAAGACGATCAAAGCCTTCTTCATTTTCATCACAAAATTTGCGAAAGAGACGACCTTGAAGAGCATTAGCAATAATGAGGTTGACAGCTTTTATTACAAGAGTTATAGCTTAATAATAACGTCCACTCAATCACTTCGCCACAGATGTTGGCGGTGAATCACGCAATGTATGCATGCAAAATACTTTTGATAATGCATCGTTTAAATGAGTGATAAACCCTCTGCACCTAAAGACCATGGAAGGAGCGCCACCAGTAGCGCAAGTTGATAAATTTTCGAGTGGAATATTTTTTTCTCTAAAATAAGACTGGACTTTCTTAAATATTGTTTCACCTTAAAATCTATTTTAAGGAATATTGTAAGAAAGGATTTCCTCTCTGGTTTCATTATCATCAATATATCTTACATTTA
>SEYY01000487.1:65748-70748 GCA_009176605.1 Armadillidium nasatum | reverse complement strand
TACAAAGAAATGTAATTAAACAGATTCCAAAGTAATAAAGGATAATTATATCTATTAAGGGTTTATGGAATCTCATACAATGGTGTATTTATTATATCCTTGAAAAAAAAAAAAAAAAAAATAATATATATATATTATATATATATATATATATATATATATATAATATATATATATATATATAATATATATATATATATATATATATATATATTAATATATATATATATATATATATATATATAATATATATATATATATATATATATATATATATATATATATATATATATATATATATATATATATATATATATATATATATATATATATATATATATATATATATATATATATATATATATATATTATATATATATATATATATATATATATATATATATATATATATATATATATATATATATATATATATATATATATATATATATATATATATATATATATATATATATATATATATATATATATATATATATATATAAATATAAAATAATTGAGAATTTCGAAACGAATTAAATTAATAAAATTAACTAAATATTAATTAAGCAATTAATTCAACTAGTACTAATATATTAATATTAAAATACATTAATTCTACTAAAATAATTAATGTAAAGCTTTTAATTACCTTTTAACATTGAGTTTAAAATCTTGACAATGAAAACGAGGGTCGTGCAAAGAATGGTTAGAGAGATGAGTAGCAAAATGATGCCAACGGTGGTATCACTCAAACTTCTTTCATAAAACAAGAAATGGCAACTATGCGGCACTCCATTATTTGAAGCTTGGCATTCTTTGGGTATAGATGCATTGTAGGTGGGTGCAAGCGTAGTTGCAACGCCAAGGGTGTCTATTGTTTTACAGTATTTCTTTATCATCGAATCTTCTGATTGCATCAAGTCCATACCCCAACAACGCAAGATAGTAGAATCAAGCTGAATATATATATATATATATATATATATATATATATATATATATATATATATATATATATATATATATATATATATATATATATATATATATATATATATATATATATATATATAGTTTATTAGTGGTCTTTCAAAACTAATTTATTCACCTAAATTAAAATATAGTTTATCCGAAAATTAATGAAGCAAAAGCTGAAAAATCTCAGAACGCTAAAATTCAAAAGTTTATTTCAAATTCGAAGAATTTCTAGAATTTCTTAAATCTCATTTTAAAAGAATTTCAAACCCTTTAAGAATTTAAAGAACTTAAAGAACTTTAAGAATTCCAAAAACTTCAAGAACTTAAAGAACTTCAAGAACTTCAAGAACTCCAAAAACTTCAAGAACTTAAAGAACTTAAAGAACTTTAAGAATTCCAAAAACTTCAAGAACTTCAAGAACTTCAAGAACTTCAAGAACTAAAAACTTCAAGAACTTAAAGAACTTAAAGAACTGAATCCAAAAACTTCAAGAACTAAGAACTTCAAGAACTTCAAGAACTCCAAAAACTTCAAGAATTTAAAGAACCTAAAGAGTTTATCCTTACCTGAATGATAAGATCAACAAAAGGATTTGTCAAGGCGCTCAAAAGCTCGAATTCAGCACCTTCTGCGTCTCTGAGAGAATTGACAATTTTACCTGTCAAGGTTTCAAGAACACCTGCAAAGAAGTGAACGTTCCTTTACATTATGCATGAAAGGGGAAGAATCATATATATATATATATATATATATATATATATATATATATATATATATATATATATATATATATATATATATATATATATATATATATATATATATATATATATATATATTATATATATATATATTTACGTATGCATATATGTATAGTATGGATAATATGTATGATATATTATATATATATATATATATATATATATATAATATATATATATATATATATATATATATATATATATATATATATATATATATATATGCATGTATGTATGTACGTGTGTGTATGTGTGTGTTGCGATTTTCTTGTTTTGCAATATATCAATATAATAAATAAAATATATTACCAGTTAAAACTTCTATTATGAGAAGAACGATAACACACAACCAATTGAACATATCGTGGACTGTTGCCCCACCAAAGGCTCGTCTGAACTGTTCTTTGTCTCCAAGCTTTTTAGAATAATAATAATAATAATAAAAATAATAATAATAATAATAATAATAATAATATTAATAATAATAATAATAATAATAATAATAATAATAAATAAAAATAATAATTAATAATTTAATAATATAATTAATAATAATAATTTATAATGCAAATAATAATAATGAAAATTTATAATAAAATATAATAATAATAATAATATAATAAATAATAATAATAATAATAATAATAAATAATAATAATAATAATAAAATATAATAATAATAAATAATAATAATAATAATAATAATAATAATAATAATAATAATAATAATAATAATAATAATAATAATAATAATAATAATAATAATAAGATAATAATAATAATTATATACATACTTATTGCAATATACTTAAAAATATAAATGGTATTGATTTAAAATTATGGAAAACTTCTAATTAATGTATTTAAGAGGCTTTTAATTTTTTCACTTTCTTTTTATTTTTATTTTGGGGATTAATTTAATTTTTTTTATTTTATTTTTATCTTTTTTATTTTTTATTTTGGAGATTTAAGTTTTTGAAACCTATATTTAATTTTTTTTAAATTAAAACATAAAATCAAATGTATTAAACAGATTGAATGAAAAAATGTAAAATATTTTTTTTTTTTTTTTATTAATATTGATTGAAAGATTTTTCAAAAAAAATTTTTTTTTTTTTTTTTTTTAATAAAGTTCAAGAAAATATTTAATATATAAACTCAAACAGTAGACTTAAATGAGGTCAAGGATTGAGATCATTAAAAGTCAAGTCCAAAGGTTGGAAATATAAAAATATATAAATATATATATATTTTTTTTAATTACTAATTAATAAAAAGTTATGAAAAGGATAATCATTTTATGATGAGTAATAAAATATATAATTTATAGATTAATTACTTATATTTTTTATTTATTTATTTATATAAAATCTTATTTAATAAAATCTTATTTAATTAATCTAATTTAATAATCAATATTATTTAAAAAAATATAAAACTTTATATAGTATTATTTAAAATTAAACACCTCTTTAAATTTTTAATTATATAATTAAATTTATTTTAAATTTTTAATTATTTTATTTAAAATTAATTTTAAATTTCTAATTATTTTATTTAATTAATTTGAATTTTTTACTTATTTTATTTAAATAATTTCAATTTTTGATTATCTTATTTAATTAATTTAAAAATTTTCAATTATTTTATTTATTTAACTTTAAATTTTTATTTATTTTATTTAAAATTAATTTTAAATTTAAAATTATTTTATTTTATTTATTTTAAAATTTTTAAATTATTTGCTTCTTACCTGTGTGAGGGAGACGATAGTGTTCGTAACTGATGTTCCAATATTACTCCCAAAAATCATTGGAATTGCATCGTGAACAGTTATAACTGTAATGGGAATATAAAACAAATTATTAATTTACATTAAGCGTGCACACAAACTCACACACACCCTACTATACTCTCTCTTCCTCACATAAACACACACACACACACATATATATTATATATATATATATATATATATATATATATATATATATATATATATATATATATATATATATATATATATATATATATATATATAATATATAATATAATATTACGTACTTCCTGACGCTACCATAGAAACGATAATCGAGGTCGAAGTTGATGAAGATTGAACAAGAACAGTCACCAGAATTCCAATCATCAACCCTACAATTGGGTTACTGATGTAGTCGTTATTGAGCAATCCGCCTGCAAAAGGGGAAAAAGTGTTTAAAAAGAGGAACGAGTTTAAAAAGGGGAAAAGAGTTTAAAAAAGAGGAACGAGTATAAAAGGGGAAAAAGTTTGAAAAGAGGAACGAGTTTAAAATGGGGAAAAGAGTTTATTTTTTCCCGAGGAACGAGTTTAAAATGGGGAAAAGAGTCTGAAAAGATTAACGAGTTTAAAATGGGGAAAAAAGTTTAAAAAGAGGAACGAGTTTAAAATGGGGGAAAAGAGTTTATATATCTTTCATCTCTTCTTCTTCTATTACTTATAAGTTAATTGCCTTAAATAAACAAGGTTTGAAAACTTGATTATTAAAAGATGACCCACTTACAATGGGGGGTGGGGTCTATATTGAAAGAATATTTGTGGATGGAGATTAAATAAAAAAATTATATATATATATATATATATATATATATATATATATATATATATATATATATATATATATATATATATATTATATATATATATATATATAATTATATATTATATATATATATATATATAAAAATAAAAAATTTTTAAAATAAAAAAACATGAAGGGGAAAAAATTTTAATGAATTTTAAAATTTTAATATTATTATTATTATTATTATTATTATTATTATTATTATTATTATTATTATTATTATTATTATTATTATTATATTATTATATTATTATTGTTTAAAAGTTAAGAGTAAAATGATTTGACTCATTAATTAGCATTTAAATGTGATTTTAAAATGTTTAGTTTCATTGCTAAATTTTAAATTTTAAATTTTTTATTTATTTATTTATTATTATATTATTATTATTATTATTATTATTATATTATATTATTATTATTATATATTATTATAATTATTATTATTACCGTTATTATTATTATTAATAGTAGCAGTTTTAGTAGTAGTACTCGCAATAGAATATGATATAGTTATATTTTGAATCCATATTTGTTTAAAATTTAGAGAAAAAAACACCCAAAAAAAAAAATTTTTTTAACTTTCTAAAATTTTGACTTTAAAAAATAACTAAATTAAAGAATATAAACAAAAAAGGA
>SEYY01000487.1:17500-20000 GCA_009176605.1 Armadillidium nasatum | reverse complement strand
CCAAAAATGTAATAAAAAATTTTTTTCAGTTATTTTCTTATTAGAATATAAAATCGGTGAAGCGACTTTCTTATTGTTAACATGTCTTTTCCTCTATGAAACTTTTTTTTTTATTTACTAGTTGATACATTATGAATGTATTTATGATACAGCATCATGCTGTCGTCCAACTCGTAGTAACGAATGTTCAGATGTTAGGATGCAATATTATTTTGATGTCATGCATGTACTACGAAGACACATGGATGACTTCTGTTTATGGACTCACTCTTTTTTCAATATTTTTATAATTAATAATTTACATATTTTTTCCGCATGATTTATTTATTTTATATTTTTTTTTTTATTTATTGAGAAATTAAATACTAAATATATATAAAGAACTAATATATTTTAATATAATAAATTATATACAATAAAAATTAAGAATGAAACCAAAACTATTACCCAAAGGCCTATAACATCATTTATTCAAATAGCAAATATCTATACTTTTCACCAATAATATATATATATATATTATTATTATATATATTATATTTTATATATTTATTTATTAATTTATATATATTTATATTATTTTATTAATTATTAATTATTATTATTTTATATATTACATTTATTTATATTTATATAATATTTACTAATTTATTAGTATTTATTATTAATATTTTATATATTATATATTATCTTATTTAATCTACCTAACACTATCATGTACTGTATTATTAAGAATATGTATTCAATTAAATAATTCAGTTTTTTATTATATATTTATATTACTTTTATCTATTTATTGTTTAATTTAATTATTATTATTATTATTATTATTATATATTATAATTATATATTATTATTATATATTTTATATATATTATTTTTTGACTAATTATTTATATTAATCATGATTAATTTAACTTATTTTATATTTATTATATATAATATATTCATTAATTATATAATTGCTATTACTAGGTTTTGTAATTACTATAATTCTCATTCATCATACATATAGAGTTTTTCTGACATATATACAATTTACCTATACTCATCTATTATATAATAGTTATATATTAAAAATCAACACTTATATTCAGTAATGTCTTGTCCTGATAATAGACTATTATAAAACATTATAATACAGTATTATTATATTCGCATTTTAATTATTGATATTTAATTAATATATATATACAATTATTAGCCTATTATTTATTATCATATAGAATTAATATTTTTTAACTAAGGTCCTATAATTTAAGTATATTTATTTTACACAATAAGATTTTATACTATTTTAGTATTCTTGAATATTTTATCAATAATAATAGGGGTATAGAGGTTGGAGTGGTTAGAGCTTGATTATATGTATTATCATTTATTATCCACCATTAGGGATTATATGAATCGGAGATACTTTATAGGTAACAACCGTAACATTTTTATATTAATTCATAGAATACAAGTGGATTACTTACTTTTACTTGTGCTTTCACTTACTAATATGAGTAATATGTAATAGCGGTACCTCATATACCATTATTTAATATTCATTAGTACGTAGGAGCTTACGAACGAGTTTAAGTGGGATATCTATCTCAACAAAACGCCCCTACCTTCACCTACTCACACCTTGCCACTTTATCTCTTTTACCATTCATATATATATATATCATATATACTTCAGGAAGTTATATACCTATATCAATCTATTTAAATTAATCTTATCGAACATATTATTTTATTACTATTTATCCAGTTTTAAAAAGTAAAGGCTGAATAGTTAGGTTAGACTTTGAATTATATTATCCAAAGAATTGTTTCCTACTTAACCTTACTATCTCTTCCCAGTGACATACTTAAACTTTATGGTAGCTTGGAAGTATTTAGAAGTTCTAATCTTTGATATTGGGATCGATTTTGTTAAATTACCCCTTATATTTTTCTTCACCGGCCATAATATTTTCACTTTACCGAATCATAAACGTATCATTATTCCAAATTAATTTTCTGTAGTAACAATTAATATATATACATAATTTTATAGATAATTATTATATATATTAATTAATAATAATCAGATCATAATCATATATATTAATATAATATTTATATATATTATTATAATAATAAATATATAATAAATATTAATAATAATAATATCAATAATATATTATTAATAATATAAATTATATTAATAATAATATAATCTAGTATATTATATAATATATATAATATATGAATTTTTAATTTTTATTTTTAAAAAAAAAAAAAAAAAAAAAAAAAAAAAAAAAAAAAAAATAATAATAATATTATAAGTTATTAATATATATGAGACATTATATTACTCTATTATAGCCATATATATTTAAATATATTATACTATTAATATTATTATATAATTATAATATTATAATAATTAATTAATAATAATAATTATATAATATAATTATATAATCAATAATAATTTATATATATATAATTTTATTTAATTATTATT
>SEYY01000487.1:10000-12500 GCA_009176605.1 Armadillidium nasatum | reverse complement strand
GTGATCCTTTCAGAAAGGTCACGAGTAAAAGAAAAACCGAGAAGGTCAAGGAAAGAGGAGAATAAAACAATTTGTTTTCGAAAAAGATGTAAAGAAGCTAATGTCAAATTGAAAAAAAAAATGGAATTTAGCTTTAAAGTTAGGTGTAGAGTCTTTAGAATTAAAAGAGTTGTAAAGGATGAAGGGTGGAGTTGTCTCTCAAATAGTGAAGAGGTGATGAAGTTATAGAAGAAATGTATTTACGTGTGACATCTTGTGTTTGAATGTATTTTGCCCATTTCCGCACACTCAAAAGATTTTTCGAGAATTTCATAAAATTGTTCAAGGAAGTATTATAATGAATGCTTTCTCAACCTTTGAGTAATATCCTTTCCTCATTTCCTTAAATAATCCTCTGAGAAAAGTGCTTGTGTGTATATATATGTGTGTGCATTGCGGAAACACTTCCTCTCCTCTTCCACGTTGAATCACAATTTCCTCCAATATATATTTTCTTTTTGAAGCTCTTCCTTAGGGATAAAATCTTTTTAAAGGTGTGTAGAGATGACACATTCCCTTAAATATTGTTAAAAAATAAACTAGTAATAGCTTGATTAAGATGACGAAAAAATAATCAGAACAGATGTAACTGGAAACGTCCATCGTCGTTGTTGAGAGGTGGCTTAAGACTGGAGATGCATAAGGATTCTAAGATTTTCAGATCTAATAGTTAGTTGGCTAAAATGACAATGGAGAAATGATTAAGTTCTATAGGATGAGCTATAATATGGCTGTTGTTTTAATTGCTAGAGAGGTTAGGAGGCATATATAAAATTTCTGTTCTAGCTGAGCGGCCCTGTGTTCCTCTGTTCTTACGGAGAGCAGACACTGAATGCTGCTAACGTAGGTGTCGTTACAGGCACCACAAGTATATTTATATACAACCGAGGATAGAAAGTGAGCTAGAAAGGGTTTTCTGTGGGTTAGAAAGAATCCTAAGGACAAACTGAGAGTGAAAACAAAAGTAAACTTTTAATGATGGTGGTGGACTTGTGAAACTCTTAAGCAAAGCTTTTTTTCAAGTTTAACGTGTCAATGGTCATAGAATAATGGTAATTTAATAAAACGATGAAGTTTAGGAACTGATAGAGAAAGGATGTTAGAGTTAAAAATAGTATTTGATAATTTTTCAATCAAGAATGTATTATTTTCTTCATATTTCGAGCTTTTGTGCTGCTTTATATATATATATATATATATATATATATATATATATATATATATATATATATATATATATATATATATATATATATATATATATATATATATATATATATATTTTACCTCTGGTGGGTAAAGGACAAAGGTGTACCAAATTTCCACCAGAGAAAGGAGCAAATCGGGATCCTGGTCAGATTAAAGGCTGACATGTCCCGAAACACGCTGCCTGAAGATGTGTAAGTCATAGGAAATTTGGAAAATAGATAAAGGGAGTTTGTTCCAGACTTTACCAGTAGAGTACATGTAAGATTAAGCAGAGCGGTTAAGTTTGGGGTTAGAGAGCTGGACAGAAAAATGATGAGACTGTGTAGAAAAACGTGTCGCATGAGGTCTTCTCAAAGGAGTAGGAATGCGAAGAGAGAGTTCGGAAGAGCAGTGTCCGTTGTTATAGCGATAGTATAGAGAAAGTGACACACCAATTCGACAGGCAGAAAGAGAATGGAGATAATTTGTGAGAATAGGAGAGTTGATAAGACGAATAGCCCTAGATTGCACCTTTTCGAGAAAAGCTGTATGAGTGGAACCACTCCAGATGTGTGAGGCGTACTCCACACAGGGGTGAACAACACTAATAAAAAGAGCAAGCAACTGGGCAACTGGAGAGGTGTGAAGAAGTTCTGAAGGCACCTCAGAACGAACAACCTCTTAGAATCTTGTTCAGAAAGAGAAATAATGTGATCTTTCCAAGAAAGATCACGAGAAAAAGAAACACCAAGAATATTAGCATGTGTGTTTTCGTAGAAGATATCATAGTTGTGTTGAAGATTGTGTCGAGTAGAGAGATGGAGGAATTGAGTCATTGAAAACGACCATATTTTCTCTGGCCCAGTTTGAAATGCGAGATAGATTAAAGGTTAGTTGCTCCAAGGCTACTACTCTCATTGCGTCTATTAACTGCTATTGGGAGGGGCAATTGTTAAACTGAGAAAAGTAATGAAGAGAGTGGAGTGGGGGATGAGGTAATAGAGAGAATATCATAAATGAAAAGCAGAAAAAGTGTTGGAGATAGAACAGATCCTTGAGGAAAACCACTATTAATAGATTTATAGGATGAACGGTTGCCATCCACAACAGCTTCTATGAAACGACCAGAAAGGAAATCAGAGAGAAGGCAACAGAGAGAATGATATCTTCGAAATAGGAGAGTTTTGAAATCAAAATTTTGTGCCAGACTCTATCGAAAGCTTTCGCTGTGTCCAGCGAGACAGAAAAAGATTCACCGAAATGCCAAAGAGCG
>SEYY01000487.1:2500-5000 GCA_009176605.1 Armadillidium nasatum | reverse complement strand
TATATATATATATATATATATATATATATATATATATATATATATATATAGCACAATATTATAAATCTTTTTCTGCTTTCATTAGTGACATATAAAGGTTGTCTTCTTCTAATTTATTTAATTATTCTTTAAGGTCTTGGAAATTTTTTAGAAATTCTTTCTTTAATTTTTATTGCAGTCTCTCCTTTGTTATTCTGATTATCTGTTCTACTGTATGTCTGCTTGTTTGTATATATATATATATATATATATATATATATATATATATATATATATATATATATATATATATATATATATATATATATATATATATATATATATATATATATATATATATATATATATATATATATATATATATATATATATATATATATATATATATATATATATATATATATATATATATATATATATATATATATATATATATATATATATATATATATATATATATATATATATATATATATATATATATATATATATATATATATATATATATATATATATATATATATATATATATATATATATATATATATATATATATATATATATATATATATATATATATAATATATATATATATATATATATATATATATATATATATATATATATATATATATATATATATATATATATATATATATATATATATATATATATATATATATATATATATATATATATATATATATATTATATATATATATATATATATATATATATATATATATATATATATATATATATATAATATAAGTTTATTCCAAGGAAAAACTACAAGGAGAAAATAAATAACAGGAAATTGTGAGTCAATGTGAAAGAGGAGATGAAAAATTTTCCAAAACACACACACACAAAAGCACATAAATACACAAGAGATACATATACACTTTTCCCCTAAAATTTTTTAAGAGTAATATATAATATATATATATATATATATATATATATATATATATATATATATATATATATATATATATATATATATATATATATATAATAATTATAATATATAATAATAATTATATAATAGTAGTGTTTTACCTTAGGAAGAGCTGCAAAGAGAAAATACTTCAGAGAAAATTGTCAGTCCTCGTTGTATTAAGAGCATTTATTTTACTATTTAATCAATTCAAGGCTAAACCGTATTCAATTGTGTTTGTATCTGCTACCAAAATATATTTGAAATTGTGTAAAAAGTCCTTGTTATTATTTTGAACTGACTGGTGAAGATTTTTGCCTTTTAATATTTGTTTAAATTAGGCTTGTTATTCTGTTTGAAGGTTGTAGTTTTATCAGCCATATTTGTGGTATCAATCAAAATGTTTTTTTTTTTTTTATAATCAAAGTTTGCATCCTGGTTGTAAGTTTATTTTGATTTGTAAATTAATTTCATATTTCATCACTCAATCATCTGTTGAAAATTTATATATTTGGAGTCAGAAAACTTATTTTTCAATAATTTTAGGTAAGTCTTTTTCATATACTCTTCATATTTATCTTCAATTTGCAATATCGATATTTCTCCCTATAAGACTTTTTCGTTTCCGATAGTGTAATGTGGGTTTCACTGGAATCGATTATATCCTATCATATATCATTTAATATCATTAGTATCAAAAACACATTCGTCATATATATATAATATATATATATATATATATATATATATATATATATATATATTATATATATATATATATATATATATATATATATATATATATATATATATATATATTATATATATATATATATATATATATATATATATATATATATATATATATATATATATATATATATATATATATATATATATATATATATATATATATATATATATATATATATATATATATATATATATATATATATATATATATATATATATATATATATATATATATATATATATATATATATATATATATATATATAGTATATATATATATATATATATATATATATATATATATATATATATTACATATATATATATATATATATATATATATATATATATATTATATATATATATATATATATATATATATATATATATATATATTATATATATATATATATAATATATATATATATATATATATATATATATATATATATATATATATATATATATAATATATATATATATATATATATATATATATATATACTATATATTTATATATATATATATATATATATATATATATATATATATAATATATATATATATATTATATAATATATATATTACATATAATAATATATAACTAAAATGATTAAAGCAGAGACGTCTAGAATTTTATTTTATTACCCCATTTCGTAGTCAAGGCAAAAATCCGTGTGTTTGTTGAATCCTTTTTTAAGTACTGCTTAAGAAGAACCCGGAAAAATACCTTGCAAAACTGTTAATAAACAGCATGTACTCAAGAAAATATTTTTTAAGGTCACATAGTAACTATAGAGTTACATT
>SEYY01000486.1:51177-56050 GCA_009176605.1 Armadillidium nasatum | reverse complement strand
TATATAATATATATATATATATATATAATATATATATATATATATATATATATATATATATATATATATATATATATATATATATATATATATATATATATATATATATATATATATATATATATATATTGCCTTGATAAACTTTTTAATTTCTATCAGCTTAAACTTTCCATCTTGCTGGAAAAGTTGTTCTCATTCTGCCTTGCCAAAAAAAGCTGAATCGCTATCAACCCTTCAACTATCATCCTTATTGTATTAACCTCTGTTCTTTTCAAATTTCTTGAATCTATCCTTAACGGGAAGATTTTGAAACAATTTAAACCTTCTAAGCTTATTTTAGATCACCAGTACGGATTTGGTAAGGAACGTTCGATTGGCGATCTTTCACTGACTTTTGGTTCTCTGCTCTTTATCCTTTTTTGAAACTTTTTATTGTGTCTCACATATCGAAAGATTTTAAAAGAGTCTGGAGCAAAACTTTGATTTCTGGACTTCCATTCTTCACTCTGACGTCCTTTTCCGATCGTTTTATAGCACCTGTTGTAGACGGCCACCGTTCATCCTTTCAAAAATTAAACAATAGTGGTACTCCTCATTGTTCTGTTCTATCACCAACTCTTTTTCTATTTTTATTAATGATCTATTTTTCACAGTTTGAAGGAGGATCCCCACAACAGCAAATTGATAATATTGGAGGGTGACCTTGTAGCAAATGACCTCAATTTTTTTTTGTTTTTCTTACTGCTGAGGCAGAGAATATGTGATTGTTTTCAATGCCTCAAAAACCCAATTCTTTCATCTATTTACTTCGAAACTTCTTTTCAAATATCCAGTTGCTAGCTCTACAAAGTATGTCGTTTGCTTTTGTATGGAATAGGCATTGCATATCTGGGATACTTTCAACACATCCAGCACTCGAACTTTATGAATTTCAATGAACCTTACTGAAAATGTCAAAAATATGTTGTAAATTAGAAAAAAAAAAGTTTAAAAAGAAGTAAATCCCCACAAAAAAATAAAAATATAGTAAAAAAAAAGTAGTTTGTGTGTTGAGGCTTCCTATGATAACGTAAAAAAAAAAAAAAAATAGAATTTACAGATACAAAGCATTGCACACTAAAATACAAATGCAGGATATACACTTAACTTTTTTGGGGGGGGGGGGAAATTGCTCCAACACTTACTTTTTTTTTATAAATAAAGTAGCATCTGGAGTAACGATATAATTTTCCATACAATATTTTAAATTATAAATATGAAATTTAGAGACTTCAGGACTCATTTCTCGAGTTTTCAAGCCTTTTTCCTACTTTGCAGCTTATTTTCAACGTTTTATATTAGCCTCATGACAATCAGCTTAAAGTGTTAAAAAGTATGAAGTTTGGATAATTTTGATTTCACTTTTTCTGGGAAATTCCGTTTATTTTTATTAATTTTATTTTCTAATATGAAACATACTCGTATTTTTGACATTTCTAGTTCGTCTCATTTATATCAACATGTCGTTATAATTAATTAGAACTTTTTCACTCCTTGTCAACTCTCCAGTTCTCACTTATAGGTTTCTTTAATCTCTTTCTAGCCGTCGAACTTTGCTTCGCTCCATTTATTATCATTATAGTACTCGTACCAGACACTGTTCTTCCGAACTCTCTAATCACATGCCCCTTAGGAGAGCTCCTGTAACTCGTCAATATATACAGTATTATTCTTTCTCTGTCCAATTCTCTGACCCAAGACTTAACCTCTATGTTTCTTCTTACATGTACTTGTTCCTTTGGTAAACTCTGGAATACACTATTAACTTTATCTATTTTTCGGTCTTTTTTTTTTTTTATTTGCATGTTTTCAAACTCTTTGACTGGGGTATTGTCGGTCTTTTATGTAGCTATATTTTTCGATTTTTTCCCAACTCCGATGGAATTCACTGAACCTTTGGCATTGACATATAGTAGGTAGCACAACAACTCACCACAACACACGATCGCACGCACGCACGCACGCACGTATGCATTCACGCAAGCACACACACACACACAAGCTCGCATTCACGCAAGCATACACACACATGCACGCACAAGCACACGAACACACCCACACAACAATTATATATATATATTATATATATATATATATATATATATATATATAGATATATATATATTATATATATATAATATATATATATATATATATATATATATTAGTGGTGTGTGTGTGTGTGTCTGTGTCGGAGTTAATAGCAGTAATCTGAAAGAATATTACCGTAAAAAAATATAATTGCAAGTTCTAAGTAAAAAAAATTTTTTTAAACATTTATCATTAATATAAATAAATAACAAAGATAGATTTTAATTTACCTATTTTTCTTTTTTCTTTTTTAATTAATTTATCTTTTTTGTTATGTTTCAGTTGAAGCGGAAGATTAATGTCTTCACTTCCGAGTTTTATACTTCAGTCTTTGAAAAAAAAAAAAGAGGCATTTGTTTTAAATAATGTAACGTAAATTTTGGCTTCAAAATTAATTTTTTTTTTCTTTCTCACTTTCTTGCACCTGAAATCAATTATAAGAATAGAAAAGCGAAAATGGCTTAACCTCTCGCATATCAATAGACGGAAGCAAGAACATGTATTCTATAAATATGTTCATACATACATACTAATGCACATACTCATAATTTTTTTTTCTTTTAGTGATATCTTAATTACAACTTTCTTTGTTGTGCTATGTCTACTTATAATTGAAGAATAACATTCGTATCCACAAAATATATTATAAATAACAATTATTTTGTGAAATGTTTTCAGTCACATGGATAAAAGAAAGTAGCAATCAGATTCTTTATTAATATCCTAAAGCGTTTTATAATCACTTTAGTGGATATTATGGTAAACATTATACTGAATTATTTACGTGTTGTTGTAGCTCACATTATTATTTCTGCTCAGTTTAAAGAATTACTACACTTCACATATACATTTGCCAGGATTTTTCAAATCGAGTTTTCTACATTTTGCTTACCACCGTTGATCATTGGTTATGAGTATGTTCTTTTCTATTTCATTTTTTGATTTAAAAGAAAGAGTCCGCACACAATCACTACATCTTTTTTTTCGATCTCCCTATTGGTCTTACCTCCTCCACCCTCCATCTCCATCTTCTATATATGCAACTCTGTCCACCGGCATATTTTCCAAATGTCCCCACCACCTTATTCAGCACCAACGACACTCTCACCTTTTTCTCACAAACTAGTTCCTTAGTATGTCCCTTCTCGTTTTTCCCACCATCGTTCTCAACATCTTCATCTCCACCACGCCAATTCTCTTTTCCTCATTGGCTGTGCAACTCCACGACTCTGACCCATATGGGTGCCAATTTATTGAAAATAAACCTTTAAACTTTTAAGTCTACAAATTTGTCTTTAATCATAGGAAATAATGTTATTACTGTACTTCCATATTTATCTTTTCTCTCTATTTCTAGCAACCATTCTCCACACTTCGTAAAGACTCCACCCAAGTACTTAAACTGCTCCACACTTTTTATTTCCTCACCATCAATAACTATCTCAATAGCCTTTCCTTCCTCTCTACCAGTCATCTTCAAACCCGCCTCCTCCAAATACTCTGCAAAGCCCATTTCAAGTCTTTTCACCATCTCCACTTCCCTACTCCAACAAGCTAGATCATCTTTATATCCAAAGCTAGATCATATTATATCCAAATAAAGATCCACCACTTCTTGTTTGACTCTTCTGATTACTCCATCCACATTGACTGCAAAAAGCAACGGAGACAATACTCCCGTTTTCACATCAAATCATTCCTCTCCCTTTCATCCCGTTCTTACTTTTCATTTACATTCTTTATATATGTTTTTCAGCGCTTCAATCAGCCTCTCCCACACTGCATACTCCTCTTTCAAAGCCCTCCTTAAAGCTGATATGCACCTTCTTAATTAATGTACTCCCAGATCTCAACCCCGATTCTTAATGCCAACTTAAGATCATTTTGTACCTCTTCCCTTGCTATAAGCATATTACTCTTCTACCAGTTGGGGCTTTATTACCCCTCTCAGCCTTTTCTCCAGGATTCTCTCATATAATTTTACTAAATGGTCCATCAACGAGATTCCTCTATAATTTTAACAATTACCAATATCCACTTTTCCCAACCAATATAAAAATTGGCAATATGATCGCTTTTCCCATCTTTGTGGAACTTCCTGTTCTGTTCTACATTTGTTAAACGATCTTAAAAACCCCATATTCTTGTTTCACTCCTACCTTGTATATTTTATGAGAATCTCTGAAAAAAAAGCCATTTATGATTTCAGCCTTTTTTTCATATTCTAATCAATCAACATCTTCTCCTCCACATTTCTTTTATCTTCTCAATGTGTTCCCAGCATCATCATCACCTCACTTCTCCAATCTTGTGCAGCAAATTTTCATCAAGAAATATAACACATTATCCTCTCTGTCTTCTTACCACACATCCCTCCAATAAATTCATAAACTCCCATTTCTCCTCTGCACCTGCATTCTGCGGTGCTTATACCTGAAACAGGCGGTATTTTCTTCTATTGATTCTTAGAGTACACATTATTAATCTTTCATTTATATCTGTCTTTTCCTATAGGAATGATGTCAGCTTTGAACCAATTAAGAAGCCGACCCTATGTGTCCATCTCCCTTCCAACAATTCCCAGGATGCCTTTCCCATATACCCAGAGCTTCGTTAACTGAAAAATTTCGTTGCCTTGAATAACCGACTAGAACTTGGAGCTGGGCTTCTGCACTCATATATATATATATATATATTATATATATATATTATATATATATATATATATATATATATATATATA
>SEYY01000486.1:31177-41177 GCA_009176605.1 Armadillidium nasatum | reverse complement strand
TAGAAATGAAAACCAGTTTAAAACTATAACGATAAAGTTTATCAGTTTATCATTTATATAATTACGTGGTCCCTTACTTAACATGTAGTTTAAATAATTATTACAACTCCGCTGACGTTAATAATTATACAATATATACTGGCTTAAAATTTGTTAGGGTTAATTAGGACATCAACTGAACGCAAAATAATTAAAGTTCTTGTTACATATTTCTATCGCGTCACACCGGTTGGATTATCAAAGTCTCCTTTTGATTACAAAGTAATTTACTTCAGTTGGCTTATTACTGGTTTCATATTTTATTTCAGAAACATCTAATTTATCAAGCTCAAGATTCAAGAGACGATCAATTACAAAATAACTGTCTGTACAAACAGTGAACATTAGGAGTCCCTTCATTTTTTATCTTTTTCAACACATCGAAATTGTTAGAATACTTGCAAACAAACAAACAAACAAACAACAACAACAACAACAACAACAACAACAACAACAACATATATATATAATATATATATATATATATATATATATATATATATATATATATATATATATATATATATATATATATATATATATATATATATATATATATATATATATATATATATATATATATATATTCACAAGATATAATTACTTACCCTCATCTTTTGTACATACGAGTATATAGACGACATACCTTTCAATTTCTTTGGCCTTCTTTTGAATTCTTCTTTTTATTGCTTTTGATATTAGTTTTCATCTTTCTTCACGTGTTTCCAATTTCCATCCCCCTTACCCCTCCTTTCTTGCCCCTCTCTCTCTCTCTTCATTCCCCTCCCCCCTTCCTTTTCCTTTCAAACTTTGAGTTTAATTTAAATGAATTTTAATATGGTTGTGTTAATCTTTCATTCGTGAAACTGGATATTTTCTAGCCCACATTTGAAGCCATTATTCCTCTATTTTTTATTCAACTTAATAAAGTATTCAGTTACGCATATATATATATATATATATATATATATATATATATATATATATATATATATATATATATATATATATATATATATATATATATATATATATATATATATATATATATATATATATATTATTTGGACAATCGACGATTTATTTATGGGGAGCAAAGCTTGCCGTACCCATGACCCGTGAGTGGTAAAAAATATATTAAATTGCTTTATCTCAAATGAAAAAAAAAGCAGTATCTGGCACCAAGATTTTCTCAATGAAATCGGCGAATATGGCTCGTTAGCAGGTTTCATCATTTTACTGAAATATAGAATATATTTCAAAATAGAGTGGGTCCAACCTTAAATCCCTTCTTGAAAAGGGTGTTGTTGTCTTGAATTTTTCACCCCATTAACTCTCTCTTTCAAGTCTTTTTGAGCCCGCTGAAAGACTTCATCATTCTTTCATTACTCTCACTGTTATAATAGGTATTGCACTGCTATCTACGTGCATTCTGATTTTCTAAAAAAATTTCCTTACTCCTTTTTGAAAATAATTATCAAATTTCTATTCTTTACACCTTGTATACTTAGTATTTCGGCCTTTAATTTGGAAAGATCTCTCTCTGAATTGCTTTTTTTTTTTTTTTAAGAAGTAGCCTTTCCTTGGGAACATTATCCTTTGCTACTATATATATATTATATATATATATATATATATATATATATATATATATATATATATATATATATATATATATATATATATATATATATATATATATATATATATATATATATATATATATATATATATATATATATATATATATATATATATATATATATATATATATATATATATATATATATATATATATATATATATATATATATAATATATATATATATATATATATATATATATATATATATATATATATATATATATATATATATATATATATATATATATATATATATATATATATATATATATATATATATATATATATATATATATATATATATATATATATATATATATATATATATATATATATATATATATATATAATATATATATATATATATATATATATATAGTATAACGTTAAATACTAAATTTAAATAAATAAAAAGATGAAAAAAAATAAAATAAATAAATAATATAAATAAATAAAAATTGAGAGCTGGTGAACATTTCATCATCCTCCCCCTTATAATGATGACAGGTGATTAGAGTTTATCACAAATTAATCCTCTTATGTTATTTTGTGTGTTTAAGACCCACGGGCTTCTTAGGCTTGAATTTGCTTCAATTACATTCGTTCAATTTTTTTTTTTTTTTTTTTTTTTTTTTTTTTAACGAATAAAAAATGAAAAACATTCCTTACACTTTAAAGTAAAAATATTTTTAAGGAATATAAAAATTTTTTATTATGCTGTTCAAGATGTTTTTGTCATTAGAATTTTGGTTGTAACAGGTATATATATATATATATATATATATATATATATATATATATATATATATATATATATATATATATATATATATATATATATATATATATATATATATATATATATATATATATATATATATATATATATATATATATATATATATATATATATATATATATATATAATATTATCGAGAATATTTATAACCTATACTTTTCTAATTTAACTCCACCACAGTTTCTTAAAATACATTGAAAGTAACTAGCAAATGCATTCACGAACAACCTTTAAACTACGACAGGGGGTCGTTTAATTTCCCTTCGATTGCTACTTGCTTTCTTTTTTTTTCTTATTTTTTTTATTATTATTATTTTTTTTTTTTTTTTTTTTACTTTACTTGATGAATTTGGCTCTGTTTTCTTTCGAGGAGAAATTTTTTACTTTATTTTTTTTAAAAACCTTCTTTAGTCTCCGTTTCAAACTCGACGTGGATGGATCGTCTTCTTTCAATATGGCGACCCATGACAAGGGACACAGGATTTTGGCGCCTTTATTTCTATTTTTTTTTTTTTTTAGCATTACCTTCTGCATTCAATGAATAACATTTCAATCATTTTTGTATTGTGTTTTCTTATTATGTTAAAATTTAACGAGGAAATTACCGTAGCTAAAATAAGAAATCGGTAATTATTAACGGAGCAAAATGGAGGTAATTAGAATTTCAGTGAGTTAAATAATTAAATCATTACTTGAACAACAGAGTTTTAAATGACTCTCAAGCGAATGAATTACCATGACACTAATTATACGTTTCTTCTACTTAACATGAATAAATGACTTCCTTAATATTATAATAATAATAATAATATATAATAATAATAATAATAATAATAATAATAATAATAATAATAATAATGAGAATTTGGACGTTCTGCATTTCATTAGTAGTTTTAGGGTGCAAATTATGCGAAGCTAATTTTAATCTGTTCCTTACTGAGGAAGAAGTAAGAAGAATATTAGGTATAGTATATATATATATATATATATATATATATATATATATATATATATATATATATATATATATATATATATATATATATATATATATATATATATATATATATATATATATATATATATATATATATATAGTGGGAGAATCTTTTTGATATTAAAACATAATAGGTTGCTTCGATTTCATGTGTTATAGAAAGGGGTCGGAACTAAGATTAAAAAGTCTCTGAGTGTTGTTCTCTCTCTCTCTCTGATAACTTCGATTTCTTTATTCTTGCGACGTGACATTCTGCTCTTCCCTTCTACTGTGTCCTACAATGGCAGGTGCTCGAAAAACCTGCCTAATCGTGTTCCATCACCTTGTGCCTTGTGGCGCCCTTATGGTAAATGGTGTGAAAGGTCTTGGTTCAGCTATTGTGAAATGGTTAGTAGCTTTATGATGAGTCATTAGGATACCTTTTTTCTTCGTGTAATTATTTTTCAAACTGTTTATAATTCTTTTCTCACATTAAAGAGATCTTCGGTTCTTATTAAAAGAATATTCATGGTATAAATTTGGTTGTTGGTACGTATGCGTGTGCTGTGCTGCATTAATAATCAGGTCTATATTCATGACTTAAAAAAAAAAAATAAAAAAAATAAAAAAAAGCAATAAACATGCTAAGAAGTTTAATTCCTTCCATCTAAAACCACATATAAATAGAAATTGCTTCTTTTGAAAGATATTTGCAGTCCAACTCTGCCCAATCTTTGTAGGTCTTCTTCTTGAGGAATATGTCCCTAAAATATGTGTATTATGAATATTTAGCATTGTGAAATGGTTTTTTATTAAAAATTACATTTTGTTTTTGTTTGTCAAGCAATTTACACATCGCTTTACTTTTAAAACATGTAAATAATAAACCTGGTAATTGAAAAATAAATTACATTCCCTGCTGAATGAATATTCCAAGGCACGTCCCATTAATTTATTTTTTTTAATTTACTGTACCCACTTTACAATTTATATAAAAAAAAATTAATTTACACAACGCAAACAGACCACAACCCTAATATAGCTGATTAAACCAATTAAACCAGGAGTAATTTACCATTACTACCATACAACTCACTGAACCATTTTATGCTATATATTTCTTTCAAAGCTCATTACACACACACACACACACACACACACACACACACACACACACACACACACACACTACACACACACACACACACACATATACCACAATACACACACACACACACACACAACACACACACACACACACACACACACTCATATACATCACATCACACACACACACACACACACACACACACACACACCAAACACACACACACACACACACACACACACACACACACACACACAACATACACACATTACACACACACATATATTATAACACACACAGCATATAATATATAATATATATATATTATATATATATATATATATATATATATATATATATATATATATATATATATATATATATATATATATATATATATATATTCAATAAAAACAGTTTAGAAATAGAGTCATTCACTCGCATCTATTCTTCCAATGTATATAATAACTTCATCCTCATACGTAACAGAAACATCTGGTTCGTTTGAAGAAAAAAAAGATTCTTTTATCAGTTACTGCAAAACACCTCATCTGAATTCTTAATATAGATTTAAATCTAGATCTTGTCGTAAATTTAATTTAATAATAAAAAAACATTTTATAGTGTATACTATATATAATGTGTGTTTATTTTTCGATTGTTTTATAGTGTTCTTTTGCATAATATATATATATATATATATATATATATATATATATATATATATATATATATATATATATATATATATATATATATATATATATATATATATATATATATATATATATATATATTATTATTATAAACTGAGTTCAGGACTAGCACCCAGGGACTCGGGGATTCTGTTGAATTTTGCAGATCCAGACTCGGCCAATTTCGTCTGCCTGATTTCGGCCATTGATTCGGTCAAATTCAGCCGAGCCATTGGTCAACTCCCAGAGTCAAGGCTTAATTAAACACTAATAAACTGTTAATTTATGAATTACCTTGAATTTATTACCTTGAATCTATAATTTCCCAACTAGACTTTAATGTTTTCTCTTCTTTCAATAGCTTCTACATTGGCAGGTGTTCGAGATAATTGATCACTTACATTCTACCTCTTATGAGATTCCCTCGCAAGCACAACGAGAGCAGCACCTTAACGCAAGTTTTATGTAGAGGTTGGTCACTTAAGGCTTGCTCGGATGCGGTAGTTACTTCTCTTCTGAGGAATTCTTACTCCATCTTTTAATATCCCCTTCTTAAAGTGGATTCTTTCTTTATATTCACTCTATTATGAGTAGGTCTTTGCTTTACCCATGAGCGATAGTTTCAGCTTTAAATATTGTATTAAGAGCAATAGCTAATTTTAAATCATTCACTGAACTACAAGAGAGTTCTACAAGAGAGAACTATTTCGTATTTTTTATATTTTTTAAGTTTAATGATTTTATATAGGCTATACACCACATATGTCTAACTCAGGTTTCTCTTTATGAGTTAAAATATATTGAGTATAATAGTAATAAAAATATTAATAATAATAATAATAATAATAATAAATAATAATAATAATATTATTATTTATTATTATTATTAATTATTATTATTATTACTATTATTATTATAATTATTAATTATTATTATTATCACTATTATTATTATTATTATTATCATTAATTCTAATTGTTTCTTATATTTATTATAATTTAAAAACATTGGCAATTTACAAAATATTCACTACGACATTTGCAAAAATTTAGCCGGAAACATATATATATATATATATATATATATATATATATATATATATATATATATATATATATATATATATATATATATATATATATATATATATATATAATATATATATATATATATATATATATATATATATATATATATATATAGCTTAAACAGTAAGTATTAAAAAATTAATTGAAAATCGATTTAAAAATTTCTGTACATAGAAGTTAATGATATACCTTTAAAATCAATTTCTAAGAAAAAAAAATGATCAGTAAGCTTTGCAGAGAGAAAGACAAGAGAGGAAAAGAGAAAGAGAGAGAGAGAGAGAGAGAGAGAGAGAGAGAGAGAGAGAGAGAGAGAGAGAGAGAGAGAGAGAGAGAGAGAGAGAGAAAGAAAGAAAAGAGGGAAGAGAGGGAGAGAAAGATAAATTGAAAGAGAGAAAGAAAGAATGAGAAAGAAAACGAGAGAAAGAGAGAGAGAATACGAGTGGGAGAAAAAGAGAGAGCTTCACGTAGCCATGCATTTTCATTCTGTATTCCGGTGAGTGGCTCAGCTTAAGTATTTGAGTAGGTTGGTTCGAGGTAAAAAGGAAATATTAATTATTTTTGTAGCATATTTAAATAAAGCAAGCTCTTATGTTCTCTTCTTTACATTTATTTTAAAAACAACTCGTAAAAAAAGGGAGTAAAGAAAGGCAAAAGCAATTCTTAAATAAAAAAATAAAATACTACTAAAAAAATAATAATAAAAAAAAAAAATTAATAATAATAATAATAAAAATAATAATAATAATAATAATTGTCCTTATTTTCGTTTTCTTCCTAGATTTTTCATTTTTCTCTCAATTCTCTCACTGAATTATTCTTTATTTTGGATTAAGAGGAGATGAATAAACTACGAAAGAAGAATATTTGGGAACAAAGAAAAGAATTAAAATGAGAATAAGCTAACCTCGAAAAGAACAAAAAGAACAAAAAAACCCGTGTCTTTATAGATAATGAAACACAAGAAAGAAAAGAAACAAAAAAGAAATAAAAGAAATATAAGAAAAGAAAAAGAGAAGTCGCGTCTTTATACACAACAAAAACTAACAAAAAAAAGAAAAAGAAATAAAACTAATTAAAAAAATAAAAGAACTGTGCCAAAAAAGAAAGAAAGAAAAAAAGAACTAGTGCTTTCATTCAAAATGCAACGTAATGAAAAAGAAAAAAAACAAAACAAAAACAAATTAACGAAATAAAAAAAAAAAACAAGCTTTTGTCTTTAATCACAATGAAACATACTAAAAAAAAGAAACAAAAATTTAACAAAAAATAAAAAAAAATAAGAAAAAGAAATAAAAAAGAAAAATCCTTTTTGTTCCATTCTTTTCCAAAGGAGTCTCGGATTTCCTTAATAAATTCCTTATGAGTTTTACGACCTTTTCCCCAAATCCGAAAAAGACGATTTTTATCTTCCTTTTTCGGGGCAAAATGAGACACTTTAAAATTATATTTTTTTCCCTTCACTTATTTTACTCTTTCGCTTCTATATTATTTTAAAAGCAATATTATAAAGCCAAAATATTACCATTTGTGTAATTTGCCACGCACGCCAAAACAATTTTAATATATATATATATATATATATATATATATATATATATATAGTATATATATATATATATATATAATATATTATATATATATATAAATATATTATATAATATATATATATATATATATATATATATATATGAGGAAATCGCTGTTAGAAAAAGGTCAGAGGATCGAATGAGGGTCACCAGGGTTGGGAGAAAGAAGATGATGTCAAGAAATTTATGGTTGAGATGTTTCAACACATTGACTTACACGGTTTCAAAATGAATCAGATGAAGTGAGAAAATTATCAGGAAAGAATGTCCATGACTTTTCCTATAATAAAAAGAACAATGAAAGAGCATAGAGGCGAAGATTTTCATTACTTGAATGTTCAATACAAAAAATTCCGTTGTAATAGCAATAATAAAAGAAAAATGATGCAATAGTTCGACAGCAAGAAATTGGACAAGGTTAGGGAAATTAGGAAGAGTTTAATGGTTTAATAAAACGAAAATCCCTAGACTCCACTCTCTCAAAAACTATATGAACGACAACCACTTTAGATGTGCAATGCATTTCTGATATATAACGATGAATAACACCCCATTACAGAACAAGCAACTAGAATGGTGTTGAAAGTTTTATTTTTAAAGGGTTAATTTTGAAAAGTTGTTTGCAATTGATATATTGTTTAAGTGTATATATAGTTTATTGTTTTAAATCGCAAATCAAATATATAATGGAAAAATCCCAAAACGAAGAAGCAGTGATTCTTATTATATATATATATATATATATATATATATATATATATATATATATATATATATATATATTATATATATATATATATATATATATATATATATATATATATATATATATATATATATATATATATATATATATATATGGGTGTGGGTGTTTCTCGTTTATGATGAGAGTGGCGACATGTCTAAAATGCTGAAAAAACTTCTTAATAATTGAAATGCGTCACGTGTGAGAGAGTTTTTACTTATAAGGAACTTACTTTTCCATTATACAAGACAACATTTATGTGCACTGAAAACATTAAAAAAAAATTAAATACTAGTTTTTATTATTATTATTAATTATTATTATTATTATTATTATTATTATTATTATTATTATTAAAACAATTATTACTACTATAGCGATTTTTATAACTATTTTGCAAATATATAACTACTATTATAACGATTTTTATTATTATTATTATTATTATTATTATTATTATTATTATTATTATTATTATTATTATTATTATTAATAGATTTATGAGACATTATTTTCCTGATATTTTCCAAATTTTGGTAACAGTTATGAATAAAGCTAATTATAGAAACCATTTTTAGCAAATGTAGCAAAAAACAGAAAGTTGCCACAGTAACATGCACGCACGCATACATACATACATACATACTTTCAAATACATATATACATTACATACATAATTCGTAAAAGGAAAAAATATTATTTTCAATAAAAAATATTTAAAAAGTGCTAGATTTAGCATTTCTTTAGCATATTTCTACTACTACATAGAGTTTTATTAAAAATTATTTTTACATATTATACATATTAGTTTAAGGTGGAATAGATCACGTTTGTTAAATTTGGTTAATTTTGATGAGTAAGAAAATGTTAAAACATTTTAATTTTATTGTTAAAAATAATTTATTGTTCAAATATAAAAAAACATAAAATAAATCATATTAAATCCTTTTTAATAAAAGTATCAACAACAGAACATTAAAAGAAAAAGTTCAATATATAATATATATATATATATATATATATATATATATATATATATATATATATATATATATATATATATATATATATATATATATATATATATATATATATATATATATATATATATGGATGCTTTCTACGGTGTTTGGTAATCACGAATTGCTAATAACTTGTTTTTACCCTTAATAATCGATCGTAATAAGGAAGTTTATGATTACAAAACGTGGTGCTAATTTTCAATTACACCAATTATATTGACGTGCGATTCACCCCGCTGATATATATATATATATATATATATATATATATATATATATATATATATATATATATA
>SEYY01000486.1:27500-30000 GCA_009176605.1 Armadillidium nasatum | reverse complement strand
TATTATTATTATTATTATTATTATTTATTATTATTATTATTATTATTATTATTATTATTATTTATTATTATTATCTATTATTATTATTATTATTTTTATTATTATTATTTAGTAATAGTAGTAGTACTATTATTAAATATAGTACTATTATTAGTAGCAATAGTTGTAGAAGTAGTAATAGTAGTAGTTTTTAATAATAGTTTTATAGGTAAGGTTTTTTTAATTAATTACTTAATTGGTTGATAACTTTATCCTCCGTTTCAATAATGGCGTCTTAAATCACTACCAGAAACATTTTTGTGGTAACCATAAATCCCACATCATAAAACCGTCCAACAACTTTATTAAAAACCCAGCGGAATTTTAAATACAAATTTTAAAAGGCGTTTCTAACCTATAGGGCGCTCTTTAAAAGATTTAAATCACCTATACAAACGCCTTAAGCTTTAAACCTATTAACACATTGCTTTTTTTATTATTATTTCTTTATATTTGTTTTTGTTTTTTTGTTTTTTTTTCTTTGTTTTATTTCACACGTATTGTTTGTTTTATTTGCCTTTTCAAAAGAAAAGGTCATTTTTTTACACCTTAATGAAATAATTTACGATCTTAATCAGTTAATTAGATAGAGGTTCGAGATTTACGATGTCAACCGTAAATTTTATCAGAGGCCTTTTAATTATTTAAATGCCTAAAAGAGTTGACAAACAAAGTTTTAATTAAATTGCACAAACTTAAGGATTAGTATATAATCTGAGAGTTAATTATAAAATGTAAAATAAATATAAATTAATTAGTCAAACATATTTTATCTCTCTATCTATCTATCTATCTATCTATCTATCTATCTATCTATCTATCTATCTATCTATCTATCTATCTATCTATCTATCTATCTATCTATATTTTCTATATATTTATATATATATATATATATATATATATATATATATATATATATATATATATATATATATATATATATATATATCGTTTTTTGTTTAAAAAGAGACAGGAGCTTACAAGAGTTAGATTAGATTAAAATTTATTCTTATAAGGATTAAATAGATTAATTATATATAAATCTTTAAAAAATAATTTTGGTTCCTTTATCTTTGTATGTGTGCGCGCGGCCGAGTGTGTGTGTGTGTGTGTGTGTGTGTGTGTGTGTGTGTGTGCTTATGTGAATTTTTAAGATAAGTTTTCGTTTCTCCATAATTTTGCATTAAATTTAGTCTGTGGTAGTTTACTTTCAATCTGGATAGCCATTATTATTATTATTATTATTATTATTATTATTATTATTATTATTATTATTATTATTATGATTATTATTATTATTATATTTGTTGTTGTTTCTTCTATTATCGTACGGTTTATTTATGGTTATGGTTATTGCTATATTATTATTATTATTATTATTATTATTATTATTATTATTATTATTATTATTATTATTTTGTATTATATTAATTATTAAAATTTATTATTATTTTTTGTTGTTGTTTTTTTTTTTTTTTTTTTTTTTTTTTTTTTTTTTTTTTTTGTAATATTAAGATTATTATATTATTTTATTTTTATTATTAACATTTTATTATTATTATTATTATTATTATTATTATTATTATTATTATTATTATTATTATTATTAAAACAGCCAAACTGAGTTAAAACGGAAACTACTTTTAATAAAAATTAATAGCTTTTATTTCTTGGTTAAGAGGACGAAAACCCTGATCGGGCATCCGTTTTGTATAATGTTTGTATTATTTTAAGGGAGGGCCTAGCAAACCCAAAAGTAAATAGATGGTATCTCATATTTAAAATTAATGATAGTTTTTTTTTCAGGGGGAAGGGGTGAGGAGGAATGAAATGTAAATACAAAACCAATTTAAATAAATGATAAATTGACTCAATGTCTTCGAAAGACAAACATTTGTTTAAAAAAAAAAAAAAAAAAAAAAAAAAAAAAAAAAAAAAAAAGTTCTTATCTACGAAGAAGTCTCAAAATCCCTGAAAGGGGAGGCTTGTCTTCCTTTCTGAAAAGGCGAGATATTTTCTCCCGATAACCAAGAGGAACGCATTTTTAAACAAAGGAAATTTTGTTAGCAGTAATTTTAGATTCGAAGTGTCAACATTTCAAAGGCTGAGAATGAAATAGTGGCTTTACAGTTGCTCTAAACTTCAAGAGATATTTAAAAGAGCCTCAATGAAAACTGCTGATGAATCGTTTTTAGCATACATACACGAATCTCTCTCTCTCTCTCTCTCTCTCTCTATATATATATATATATATATATATATATATATAATATATATATATATATATATATATATATATATATATATATATATATATATATATATATATATATATATATATATATATATTTATATTGTGAGTGTAACGGTTCCGGTAAAAAATAAGTAAATAAATAAATAAAATAAAAATTTTTAAATGGAATCCGGGTCAAAAAATTAACCTTTATATATACTTTTA